>RAQS01000193.1:0-35469 GCA_003698115.1 Aspergillus sp. HF37 | reverse complement strand
TTCTCTCTTCTTCCCTCCATCCATCGTCCATCTCCCTCACAACCCCCCAAAATGCCCCCCAACACCACCAATCAACCCCCCGAGCCGGGCTCCCTGATCCGCGGCTCAGACCCGCCGCCCGGCCCAGCAACAGCGGGCTACAAGCTCAACCACCTGATGCTGCGCATCCGCAGCCCCGCCCGCTCGCTGCATTTCTACAAAGACCTGCTCGGCCTGCGCTCCATCTTCACCATGAACGCCGGGCCGTTTACTATGTATTACCTGGCTATCCGCCTGCCGACGCTACCACAGAGAACCCGTCAAACGAGGACCAGGCACAGGCTCAACAGGCAGAAGCCAAAGAAAACCTCCAGGCCTGGGCCGTTCAAACATCCAACATCCACGCCCTAACCCAGATAGCGGGCCTGCTCGAACTGTACCACATCCACGGGACCGAGGAAGACTGCGAAGGCAGGGGCCTGGAGCTGAGCACCGGGAACGAGCCGCCGGCGCTCGGGTTCGGGCATGTCGGGTTCTCGGTGCCGGATGTTGGGGCTGCGGTGGAGAGGCTGCGGGGCGCTGGAGTGAGGGTGTTCAAGGAGGTGGGCGAGACGGGCAAGGAGACGGTGCCGATTAGTGGGTGGGAGGAGGCGAGGGGCGTTGGGACCGGGGAGCTTCATGGCGCGTATCAGCGGTTTTGGGGGCAGATTGCTTATGTGCTTGATCCGGTGAGTTCATCATGCAAGCGACGTAGTTGACTCCAAACACTAACGGTGTAGGACGGGTATTTCGTCGAATTGGTGCCGCAGAATATGCAGTAGATCCATGAAACTCGGTGATAGGTAGATACAAGTACATAAACAAACAGACGAGACGGACGGACGGCAAGGCAATCACTCTACTCCCCAGCTGTCGTCCATTTCCGCAACGTCGTAGTCCACTTCGTGGTTGCCCTCCTTACGCGCATTCAGCTGCTCCTGCGACTGCGCCGGCGTCGTCGTCTCCATCGTCATGTCTTCATCCGATCCCGTCTTTGTGTCCAGAGCTGCAGGCGCCAGGGGAGGGTTGGGCACCCACGACAGCTGGACCTCGCCGACGGACGGGATTGTCCAGGGCCCGAACATGAACTTCTCCGCCTGGAAGCGTTCCTTGAATGCCACAACCACCGAGTTGGGATTCTCCGGGTCGGGCTCGATGGATTCGTACTCGCCAACTCCCTGCGCGTGTCAGCTGCTATAGTTTTAGAGTCAAAAAGGCAAGGTCGCTTACAATAAGGAACTGCCGTAGGGCCTCATCCTTCTCCGAATTGAGCTCTACCCCAGACACTCCAACCCTCTTGGGCCGGTTGTCCAGCCGAAGGACACCGCCACGGCCGCGGAACCCTCCTCGACCACGATATCCTCCCCGGTACGACGGGTCATAACCCCGGCCTCGAGGCGCATACCCTCTGCCCCGGTAGCTGGAAAATCCCCTGCCACGACCACGGGGCGCGAAAGATCCTGTATCTGCGCCGCTCGGATCAAGCCCAAGGCCCTTGGCCTCCTCCTCGAGAGACGCCAGTTTCGCGCGCAACTGCTTGGTTTGATCATTCGCACTGTCATCCGCCGCAGGCTCAGGTTCACCTTCAGCGTTGCCGTTGCTGCTGTCCGCAGCGCCAATTCTCTGTAGGAGCTTGTCCTTCTCTTCCTGCTGCTTCATCAGGAGTTCTTCCCGCTGTTTATCCAGGGCCTGCTTCGCTTCCTCCGTTTCTTGCCGCTTCTTCTTCTTCTCCTCGTGCATCTTCTGGGCTTCATCCTGCTGCTTCTCGAACTCCTCACGGTTGAACGCTGGGACTTCGCCGTGTGCATCGTCAGACGTTGGACGATCGCCATTTTTCTCTGCCTTGGGCTTATACCAGTAGACCTTGACGAATCGGTTGTCAAAAATGACCTTGGGGCTTGACCACGCCTGCTTAGCGGACGCGTGCGTGTCGTATGTGATCAAAGCAAGCTTCCTATGCGGCTGCATGGTGATGTCGACGATTTCGCCATACTGGGAGAAGAAATCCCGCACCGTTCCTTCCTCGAACTTGTCTTCGGGAATCTGTTCGACAACGATCGTCGTAATCGTCGTGTCCTCACTAGGGCCAACGGCCGAGAATTCCGCCCGACGCCCTCGAGGCCCGAAGCCACCCCTGTCCCCGCGACCACGGCCTCGTCCCCTGTCGCCGCCACGCATGTGGCCGTCTCCTCGTCTTTGGACATCCATCACGATGTTGGACGTCTTCGGATCGTATTCTGAATGTAGTCAATACCACATCTCGACAGCTGTTGCATTCTCGCTTACCATCATCTTTGGCACCAGCCATCTCCGGTCCGTGCTGATAAGGGCAACCAGCACCCAAATAGCAAATACCCTGAGTCTCGTAGAAAGGGCACCGCTCGCCACTCTTCGGCATCTGATCTGGCTGCTGCCCGGGGGGCATCGGCATCGGCGGCATTCCCGGCATCTGAGGGAATCCCATGGCCTGAAGAGACATCATCGATCCCATTGGGTCATTCTGATTGAACGGAGGGAAGGCAGCGGGCATCATAGGGAACCCTGGCGCTTGCGGCGGATATTGCCCCGGAGGCGCACGGCCATCTCTCCCCATCCAATCCCCCCTGCCGCCTCCACGTCCTCGACGCGGGGTCTTGAACGCCCGGTTGTAGGGAGCACCTTCCTGCTCTTGGTCCGCCTGAATGTCTTCATTGAACGATCGTTTCCGGCTGTAATTCGCACCGTCCTGAGCGCTCTGCTGTTGGGGAAATCCACCCGAAGGTAGCCCATGGGGTGCATCAGGGGCTGCAGACGTATTGAAGGGAAGAGGCTGCTGGGGTTCGGGCGCGGACGGCGGAACATCTTGTGGGAGTTGCGGATGAGCGTGCGGAGAAGGCTGCTGCTTCGGGCCAAAAGTAGAGAAGAGCTCTTCGACAAATTGTGTGGTATCTAATGCGGGTCAGCCATACGGATGCAGTCCAGACATCGACCACACTAACGCTCCCTCAGAAAGTCCTCCAAGTTCTCGACAGACACCTTCCGGATCTCTTCGTCTGGTGCATCGGACCTGATAAGTGCAAGCACATAGTCGGCGAGTACGTCGGAATCGGCGTCCGATCTGCATCAGTCAGAAAAAGGCACAAAAAACTCGAAGAGAAAGGTAACGGTCGGTCTCCGAGGGCAGAGTCTTACATGTCTTCCAGCTTCCTGACGACCCACGCCTTCACCTCGGTAGCCTGCTCCTCTGACAGCTGCATGATGGGCACAATGCCTAAGAAGTCATGCAATTAGATCGTTGAACCGAGGTCCTCAGGGCCGCTTGACTGGCTGCCGGTAGCTGAACTGAGCAGCTCGGTAAGGAAACGCAGGCGAAGAGAGCTATAGCCGAGAAAAGGAAGGATTCAAGAAAGAAAGGAAGTTCTCAGACACTAATCAGAAGAATAATCGAAACCGGAGCAGTGCGGAAGCGAGGGAAACAGAGATGCAGCGCAGTCTGTCATGGCGAGGAATTTCATTTTCGGAAACGCGAGCTACGCGGTCACGTGGCAATGACATCTGCAGCCAACTTCGAACTGCCAGCTACTCCTAAGTACTCCTGTACTCTACTACTATTCCTACTACTCAAGAGAATGGAATGAACACACATTCATGTCCAATCGAACTATTTAGGAAAAAAAACAACCATCCTCGTCATAAACATAACAAAAAAAAACACATAACCATAGCAAATGCAGCCCTGGAATCTACTTCTAGGTATTGCACGACAAGAACCAAGCCCACTGGGAGCCCATGCAGAATTCGTTTCTTATGGCGATTTTTAGCGTTCGTCAATGTCATAAGCGTAGGATTCCGTATCCCAACGGCGGGAAACCTAGTCGGCTCGCAATGAACTTGATTTTTACAACTTGTCGTAGTACTGCAACCGCGGTCAGCATTGTCTGCGCTACAAACGGAAGGAGTTCACTCACGTTCTCGTATCCAGGGACGTTCTCCTTGATACCCTTGCGCTTGCGCATGTCAGTAACAACCATACCAGGCTTGGTAGTCGGGTCAAGAGGCGAGCCACCAGGGAGGATGTCCCAGTGGTCAAACACGGACTGAGGGAAGGCCTGGCCACCGGTGGCAGAGCGAAGGTCGGCAGGGAAGCCGAACGACTCGTTGACGGGCAGGTACGCCTTGACGTTGAACAGAGGAGTACCCGGGCGCTGCTCTTCGGTGTAGACGTGACCACGACGGCGAGTGAGCACACCGTAGATGCCACCCATGGCGCTCTCGGGAACCTGGATCTCGACGTTGAAGATCGGCTCCATGAGGCCAGGGTCCGCAAGCAGGGTGGCGGCGTAGAGGACACGACGAGCAGTGGGGATGATCTGGCCACCACCACGGTGAATGGCATCAGCGTGCAGAGTCACATCAAGGACGTTGAAGCGGATAGAGCGCATGGGCTCCTCGGCAACAGGGCCCTCGCGGGTGGCCCACTGGAAGCCGGAAACAAACGAGTCCTTGATTTCGTTGAGGTACTGGACGGCCTTGGTCTGGTCGACCAGCAAGTTGGCACCGGTGGTGTCGGGACCGAAGCACCAGATCTTACGGGCATCGGTGACATCCCAGCCGTACTCGTCGGCGAGAAGACGCGCACGAGCCTTGAAATCGTCACGAGGGGTGATCTTGCCGTTCTCGATGGCCAGAGAAACCTCCTCATCAATCGGCTGGGCGTTGATGTAGAGACGGTTGTGCTTGTTGGGCGACTTGGACAGGGCAGTCATGCTCGACTCGCCGGCAACAGTCTCACGGTAGGACACAACCGGATCGGAAATGCGGAGCGGAATGCCAGCGTGGTCCTCCTCAAGGTCCTTCAAGCAGATCTCAAGGTGCAGCTCACCAGCGCCAGCGACAACGTGCTCGCCAGACTCAGAGATGAAGGTCAGCACGCAAGGATCGGACTTGGACAGACGCTTGAGACCTTCGACCAGCTTGGGCAGATCCTGGGCGTTCTTGACCTCGACGGAGCGCTGGACGACGGGGGAGACGGAGAACTTCATGACCTTGAGGTTGTGGGCAGTCTCCGAGGTCGTGAGGGTACCAGACTTGAGCAAGAACTGGTCAACACCAACCAGACCGACAATGTTACCGGCAGGGACATCCTCAATGGGCTCGACGAAGCGGCCCATCATCAGAATGGTACGCTGGATAGACTTGACGAACAGGTCCTCCTTCTTGCCAGGCGTGAAGTTGGGGCCCTGGATGCGGACCTTCAGGCCCGAGCGCACGGTACCAGAGAACACACGGCCGAAGGCGTAGAAGCGGCCCTTATCCGAAGTGGGCACCATCTTCGAGACGTAAAGCATGAGAGGACCCTTGGGGTCACACTCGCGGATGCCGACGGCGCACTCATCATCAGGGGGACCCTCGTACAAGGTCTCGGTACGGTACTTCTGAGCGGTGACGGGAGACGGCAAGTGGATACAGATCATCTCCAGCATGGCATCAGCGGCAGGCAGGAACTTGCGCATGACAAGCTTGAGCAGGGGCTTGCCCTCGAGCTCCTTCTCCTCCTTGGTAAGCTTAACCTCGAGCTTCTCAAGGAGGCTGTCGATATCATCACGCTTGTTGTGGTTGATGGCGTGGAAGATCTTGAAGATGGGGTCCAGGATGAACTGGTTGAAGGCACGCTCGAGGGGCTTGCCGTCCATGTCACCCTTGTTGGTCCACTTCTTGGTCTTGGGGTTGAAGAAGCTGTCACCCTATCGGACTGTCAGCACAAGTACTCCAGCTCCGAGCACAACAGGCCCAACTTACCCAGAGACGCTCAAGCATCTTCTTGCGGTCAACACCGAACTTCTTGGCGTACTTGACAGCGAACTGGCGGACAGTGAAAGCCCAGCCGTGGAGACCGGAGCCGAAAGCGACGGTACCGCGGTCAGGGTAGACCTGAACATCACCGAGTTGCTTGTCGAAGTAGGTGGCGATGATGACGTTGACGGACTCGATAGTACGGGAGAACGACTGGTACAAGTCCTCCTTGGATGACTGGAGCTCGAGCAGCGCACGGTCGACCTTGTTGATGACCAGGACGGGCTTGATACGCTCGGTCAGGGCCTGACGCAGGACGGTCTCGGTCTGGACGCAGACACCGGAGACACAGTCGACGACGACGAGAGCACCGTCGGTAACACGGAGGGCAGCGGTGACCTCAGACGAGAAGTCAACGTGACCGGGCGAGTCGATCAGGTTGACGATGAACTCGGGGCCATCGACCTTCTGGGGGATCTCCTTGAGGTCCTCCTCGTCCTGCATCTTGGAGTACAGGGAGATGGCCGTCGACTTGATGGTAATACACCGGTCCTGCTCATCGGAACGGGTGTCCATGAAGCGAGCCTCACCGGCCTTGGCCGCAGAGATGATACCGGCACGCTGGACCAGGGAGTCACTGAGAGTGGACTTGCCGTGATCGACTACGGGTCATCCCAGTTAGCAAATCCGACCGATATCCCATGAGACGACAAGCTATGGACATACCGTGAGCAATGACGGACATGTTCCGGATGTTGGCCGGGCGGTCCATGAGGCCGCGGATCTGGTCAGGTTAGCTGTAGGGCCTCAGCGGGCGGGGTAGCATCCCAGCGCACCTCTTCGATCGTGAAGCTGCAGGCAGAACATGGTCAGCGAGAGCTCTTTCCAGCATTCAGAGAAAGCCAATGACATAAAACAAGGACTTACTTGACCATCTTGGGTGGTTGTGCTTAGAAAAGCCCTAGGCGGCGGGGTTGTGACAGGAGCTCAGTAAGAGCGGAGAAAGAAGCAGAGACAAACAACACTCAGGATCGAGGACTAGCTCGACCTGAAGCGCAAAATAGGAGGAAGACCGGCAGGCAACAGCTCCTGGATGGGAGGAGATAGGCGGAGGGAGCTTCACAAAGGGAAGGTGAAGAAGAACGGACGGCGAGAAGAGGAAGAGTGAGAGGGAAGAAGAGGGGAAGAAGAAGAAAAAAACGTGGGTGGGGGGATCGCAGGTTTTTGCCGATTTATTTCAAATCTGCTGTGCGTTTCGTTTCCTTACCCTGTTCTCGGTCCGCTCCTAGCCAGTTCTATGATGCTGCCCCCCCGATCTCACCACTCTTTTTGACTCATTCTATGTCTCTATTTGCCTGTCTTTCCATGTCTCTTTTTCTGGCTTTTCTCTAGACCCAGCGAGTGGCCTCGCGGTGACTCACTTGTAGCTGTTTCCTCAGGCATTCCATGGCTCGGGCTGAGTCATTTGTATTGTACTGTCACATACATACATACATACATACATACCCTGTACTCGATTTTCTCTTCTACCAGGGTCGCAGCCAATTGAGTAACTACAGACTTTGCATAAAGCATCTACTTGACTCATAAGCGAATATACTCCCAACCAGCCCAGAGTGTACAGAATACAGAGTGCACCCTTCGGAGTTTGGAGTTAAGCTTGTGCTATGGATTACGTCACGCTATACTATACTGTCGGTGAGAAGAACACCGAAGAGCACCTAATATACAGGGTACAACACTCCATAAACAGCCTGGAATAAACAATAGCCTCAAGTCACCCCCAGGATCTTCGAGTATGCATCCTCCGCCTCCTTCGCGATCTCCAGCAAGGTCACGATGATGATCTGGTGCGTGACATTCGGCAGCTTGTCGCGCTGCAGCCCAATCCATTCCAGCGGCGGCGTCGCCTCACCCATGTCGCGGAGCTGTGGCGTCTCGATCACCGGCGGTTCCAGCGCCGTATACGTATACTTCGACTGCGGCACGTTGACAACTGCCGTGATCTTCTCCTGCTGGTCTTTCCGGCCGCGATCGCCTTCCGAACTGGGTCCTCCGGTAATCTGCACTGCGGACGGCGGGAGTGGTTTGCCCAGTCGCGACGCCAACGCTCGCAAGTGCGCTTCCCACATGTCCCGGATGAAGCTGATGCGGGAGTAGTTCCACCCGACGTCGACCTTGCCTTCGAAGGTGCTCCGGAAGACGTACGCGATGTGGTGCGACCCTACATTCTGCCACGTTCTCATGCGTGCCACCAGCTGCGGTACCTTGAGGATGGTACCGCCCCGAGCTCCTGTGGCACGGCTGGCCACCTCGTCAACAGAGAGGTCCTCCATGTCCACAGAGCTTGGGCGATTGGTGCCAGACAGCGCGACCCGTAATTCGCCCAGCGTGAGGCCCAACACGTTGTGGATTTTGCCTTCGTCCAGTGATACGTCGAACTGAGCCTGGGCATCACTTGCCTCCAGCTTAAAGACTTGGTTGTCGAAGAGCGAACTTGGGAAGGCCCCGATGTTGATAGTCTTGATCGTGACAACCACTCCGGTTTGCAGCGATATCGGGGCTTTTTCGGCCTTGTCCTCCTTCTTGCTCACGTCCCTGTGCATATCGACCTTCTCAGCCAGGACCGACGATTTCCGCCGTAGGTACCGTTCTATCTCACTGAGAGAAGCCTCGTAGGCCGCCTGTTTGTCTTGTGCCAGCCTCCGCCAGGCGTGGACTAAAGCCAGCGACTGGGACGCAGTCAAACTCGTGCAGAACACCTGCACTGTGCCCCCTTCTAATATAGTGAAGAGTCGCTCGTTCGAAGTGCCGGTAGAACCGCGGACATTGTACATCAAGAAGTCGAACTCCGCTATGTGCGCAACCAAGAATGGTTGGTAGTCAAAGGACGCCTTGGCTTGAAGGAGACGGAAGGCGACCGACGCCTGGATAAGCGGTCTCTCGCCGGATTCACGTGTCCTATCAGGCCACTGGATCGAGGTGCGCACCTTGAGCGACTGCAGCTCAACCATCCCGCTCATTCTGCCCCTGCTCTTGACGCCTATCTTACCAAAGTTGATGTAGAGTGCCTGTTCCCGATCCGAGGTCTTCTTCGACGATATCCACAGATCATCGACGCCGAATTGAGCTTTTCCGAGCATAGAACCCAGGTCGAGCTTGATTTCAAGCTTCTCGACGGCAATTGTCGTGTTCCAGGGGAATGCCGAAGTCGAGGCGACTTCATGATACCGCTGCACAATGTACGCCTGACTCTCCGATGGAGGCCATTGAACTGTCGGGCTGCCCTCGGTGTCCTCATTCGACGACAGCCATATCTCACGGAAAAGCATAAAGTCCTGCATCTGCTTCGCGTTAAGTGCCATTGACATTGGGCTCACCCGGAGAATCGCGGTAAGGCCTTTGGTGTTGCGGATATGCTTGCTGTTCATCACAGACATCACAATCGAGTTTACGTCGAAGCTTGCAGTTGACTCGTTGGAGTACACATGCCTTACCGACGCTCCCAAGGAATTGAAAGCCACAAGGAGGGACAGGAACCGCCCGTGCTCGTCCGACTGTACTGTGTTGACAGTCACGTAAACACTATGGAACCCTGCCGTAGCTGCTATTCTGGCAATGGGTTGGCAGCTCAAACTGAACTCCTGCTTGCAAATCAATATGCCCATGTTCACCTTGCAGCGACCAAGGATCGTGTCGGGGTCCCTAGCGTCAAAGGGCGTTTCCTGCATCAACTTCTGTGACTGCAGCATTGTGGACGACGACCCCTTAGGCTGTTCTTGCTCTCCCATGACCTCCTTGACGCCGGCTGTCATCTGCTTAATTAGCGGAACAAGAGTCGGATACAGCACGTTCGTAGACGCATCAACTTTCAGTTCCGCATTGAGTGCTGGATCATCAGTTCCGTTATCCTCAAACTGGACCTTTACAGCCACTCCTGGCGTCCGTAGTGTCGCGGTGGTCGTGGCGTCTCCCTGGACGTACTGGCCATATTTCCCTTCTGACGGCCGGCTCCCTTTCAGTGTCGCCGTCAGCATTGTCTGCTGGTCATCTGTGTGCTTGCCTTGGAGGGAAACAACAGCGCCAGCAAAATCAACATCCACCAGCACAGAACGCAGGCGCCTATTGCCAAAAAGGCTATTTCCCTTGTTGCCGCTTGTAGAAGGTTTCGTAACCCAAACGGCATTGGCCTCTCGTAGGGTTTGGCTTGCAGAGGCGATGGAATCCCGTATCATACTTGCCGGAAGCATAAAATCAGATGTGGCTCGTAGATCTAGGGACTTTCCAGCAGCTTGGAAGGCTAGTCGAAGCTCGTTACCCGCCGACGAGTAGGCCACATTGAAAACCAGCTCCGGCATCAAGGCAGAGTTGAGCGAGCGTTTTCGTCTGCTGGCTGAAAATGGGACCATCTGCAATTCCACGTCTTGAATTCGGAGCTTCGCAGCGTTCTTCTTCCTGTTCGATAGGTCCACGCGCTTTATCGAGAAAATCAAGTCGTCAGGTGAACGTCCAGGTGACCCCACCGGTCGAGTGGATGTGTTCCAGCTGACTTGAATGTTGTTGAACTCCAATGAGTAAATAGCGTTGAAGAGAGCTTCCGGACCAGAGGTATCTTCCACTTGAATATCAGGAACCTCCTTAACGTTCGCCCTGTTTTCTGACAGGCCGCGCTGCCGCAGTTTTTTGAAGCGCTTGACCTCGTGCGGCAAGTCCAGAGATTTTATGCGCTCCTGAATATGCGTAGTGATGTCGACCAACAAAACCGCCGTCTCGGCGAAAAGATCAATATCGAATTTACCGCTGCTCAGATGGTAAGTTCGGACGACCTCACCGCGTTCGCGCGTTGAAGAAGACCCTATGAGCCTGGCATCAATAGCAAAGCGTCCATATGAGTGGCTTCTTGACTTTTCTTGCTTCTTCAACTCGACGCTGATCTGAGAGACATCGGCTTGGAATTCTGGATGCTCCATGGGATGGCCATTCTCCAACCCATTATCCAGGCGCATGCGCACCATTCCAAGGCTGAACGCCATGTCAGCGGAGTAGTCTTTGCTGTTGATCCCTGGCGCTATGGCATGGATGCCGATTCCTGCCATTGTGAGACGAGCCCTATAGAGAATGCTATGGCCATTGGCCGGTTCCTTAGGCTGTGAAGCCTTTTTGTCAAGGGCGAGAACATCGTCAATTCGTGCCTGCAAAATTTCCACATTCTCCTTTAGGTCTGACACCAGATTAGAGACTTGATGGCCCGTTAAAGCACCAAGGAGACTCCGCACAGCACTGGCTTCCAGGTGAATGAACTCGATCGTGACATCGACATCGATCTCCGTCTGACCCGGTAGCAAATTCGCAAGAACGCGACCGTTGATTGGTGGAATACCCAAGGCCGACAGTGTATGCCATTTCTCCCCTTCATTTGATAAGAAAACATGCGAGTGCTCCTTCAAGTCAAAGTCAACCTCAATCTTCGAGTCCTTTGTCGGCATAATTGAGGCCCGAGCGACCTCGCCAGAGATAGTGTAAGCGAGGAAAGGCAGGAGGACGAAGCTTAACCGATAGTCGTCCAAGAACACTGCAATGCAAAACTGATTTCGCGTACGCTTCTTCGCTGGCATAGTTCCTTCTGCGTGGCTCATTTGCAGACTGAAGTCGTCCACAATCTTACGAATGATGCGCGTCTCGTCCTCTATTAGTCGCTCTGCCGTATGAGCCAGGCTCAGCGGGTCCTCCTTCATATCAAATCGGAGCTCGTTGCATGATCCCACAATTCTCCAGTCATGCTTCTGCTCTGCTTCGCTCTCTTCGGATGCGCGTGAACAGTACAGATACGGAATACCAATCTGCCAAAGCATGAGACTCTTTGATGGACTAGAGAGTTCAGACGAGCACGCTTCCGCACTCAGCATCAAACTCAGATTTTCCATCCTTTCCTCGACGTACGTCTTCTGGACTAGCGAGCCTCTGAGATCCTTTCCGATCAAGGACGACCTAATATTGATCCCATCAAGAGTGACGGTCCCAATATTGGCGCCGAGGACAATTTGCAGCTCCCTCTGTTCACTGGCCGTCCGACTAGCGACATGGGACCCGGGCGCGGATTCAAGTGTCACGGTAGCCATGGTTCTTATTATTTCTTGGACAAGGTCAAGTATCTCCCATCGTAGCCGGAGAGAGGTCGACGAGCAGTGAGACTGCAGAATGATCATTTCCGCCGGCGGTTCCACGGAGTCCTGTTGAGTGCTTTCGCCTGGATTGACCGATACTGCGGTCGACAAATCCTCGACCATGAAGTCGCTTTCCTTTGGGCCCGGATCAATGGAGAGCCGGAGAAGTCTGACAGTTGAGGATAGAGACACTGATTTTTGACTGTGATCGGGGTCTGACTCGAACGTGCTCCAAATTTTCTTCATCACGTAACTCCTTTCAACATATGCCAAATCCCAGGCACGCCATTGATCGAAGGTGGTGTGTACAGTGGACTTCGCATTATGTGGTAGGGAAATGTCGTTGTCGAGACACCTCAAAGCCAGCTCCTGCCGCCGATCCGATGGAAGGCTGTTGAAGAGATTACGAACACGCGATATTATCTTCCAGGAATCGTGTTGTCGCAAATGCGCCGGCGCAACCCTGAGCACATATGAAATGCGTGTCATGAATGTTGGATCTGGAGTAGTGGCAGCAGGCTGCGTAAGAGAATAGACAAGGAAACGTAGGCGTTTGCTGTCCAGAGTCGAGCTATACTGGAATGATGACGTGACATTATCCAGCATTGTCGTTGTGCGACGAACCAAAAATGCAAGATGTTCCACTGATTTGGTTGAAGTTACCACATCGAGTTCGCGCATCTGCACATGGGATCGCACATTGGGAGTTGTTGCTAGCCAAAAGTTCAAGTCGCCGACGCGACAGCTAAGCGCGGCTTTCTCTTGATAAGGATTCGGTCCACTGCCCTCAACTGAGAGCCAGAGACCCTTTGCCTCTGCATGGACACTAGCCCTTTGTCCGATGCCTTCAAGAAGGTCATCCTTATGCCGCTCAACTTTTGTTCGGAACTCCATCTTGAGACTGTCGATCCTCACACTATACTCATCTCGAAAGTGAACCTGGTGCTTATGGTGGGATTCCGAGGCACTAACAAGCCGCAACAGGATAGACGGCACTCGAATGGCAAAACCCGTCGATTTCCTGGGGTCGCTCATTGACTTCTGATAAGCCACGATATCTGATACGACTGACTTCTGAAGTGAATCGATGATTTCAACAGGGTGCTTTGGTTGCAATTCCTCAAGCAATGAAGACAAGATGAAGAGGAATTGTGGAGTGCAGAACCCTTTTACTCCAAAGGGGAATGTGCAAGAAAAAATTGTATGAGTTGTGCCATTCTCGAAATGCGAGACTGCCGGGTCAGAATCCGCCTCAGCAGTGATGTTCTTGCGACTACCATCGTTATCGATTTGGTGCGAAGGCAGTTGTGATGTATCGACGGCAATTTTGTGAAGAGAGAAGTTAGGCATGACCCAAGGATTGGAATCCCCAATACCTGCCCTTGAACCTGGGTCTTCGCCAAGCTTCGCGGACTTCATGCGCTTTAATAGACTTAATGCATCTGACTGCGCGTTACTGTGAACTGGAGGAGGATGCCGTTGGTGTTTGCCCACCTCCGAAACGAGGCTTGGTGAACTTTTGGCACTCCTCAGGGCCTGTTTCCTGGCACTCTTCAGACTCGAGCCAGTTGAAGATACAAGGAAGCTTCTAGTGCTGGCAGAGCTTCTTGAATCGGACGGATGTTTTATCGACGGCGGTCCAACATGACGTTTGTTCGATATAGGCTCTGGCATCGGCGGTATAGCAATGGTTGGAGGATCCATTTTGCTACTTGTCAAGAACACTGGGTCGGAACCGGCCTGCTCCCAGTCGAAAAGAAGCCATTGGGTCCTCTGCGTCCTATGGTCATGCAGCCGGACGTGCTCCTGCTGTAAGCTCTGGCACTCATCAATATCACTCGTTCTCTGAGCCATTTTCAAGTTTATTGTTGCTTGGAATAATGCGAGCGGAGCAACGGTCGCATGGCGTAGTCCAGGCATTGAGCAGCAGAGAGGCGATCAACTGCAGCGATAGAAAACTCCGGAGCAAAAAGGCCTAGCCGCTTGGAAAATTCCGAGTTGGCCCAGTCGTTTAACTTGACCGTCAAGGACTCCAGGCTTAGGATAAAAGCCGTCTGGTTCAAGAGAACGGAGAGATGTATCATGCCAATCTTGGCTCGTAGGAAAGTCACATCGTAGAGTGCAAGGGGGTGGAGCGGTGGGAGTGCGTTCTCCTCATTATCAAAGGACATGTCGAAGCTCTGCAAGCCTGCGACCAGGCAGAATAAAAATTCCGTGGAGAACTCGCCGATGACCCGCCCTACATCAAAATCCCAGTTACACACATAGGTTGGTTCAGATGGTGGAAGGCCGAATAAACGATGCGCATGAACAGATATACCGTCGATGAACAATTGAGGAGCCGAGCTGGTTGGAGACTCTCGTGCAACAGGCGACTCCAAGGAGACTCTTAATGGGCCAAGCGAAAATTGCAAGTCCATGTAGTAATTCGTAAACCTCAGGTCAGCCTCTAACGACGGGGCACTGAGACCCAGGCATTTCATATGGTCGTAGAGATTCTGAGGGAGAAGGGCAAAAGGCTTTTCGGCAGTGACATGTACTATCACGTCCATGTCATTTGATTTCCTGTTGGGGTTGATTCCGTGAGGCGCGGCTGATTGTTCATTAGGATTGGCCAGTTCTTGGAACTCTTCCAGGGTCTTGAAGTGCATCTGGTCGCCGAAGTAATTTTCCTTGACGGTCATGAAGCTTCGGATCAAAAACCCAAACATATAAAGCTTAGGCGACACACCATCAACGTTGAGCACCAACGTGTCTGTGAGATTAGAGGACGTGGTGAGATAATAATTGTAACTCCCGTCAATGAGAAGATTCTCCAGTGTGGCCGTTGACTTGTCTTGCAAGAAGGTATTTATGGTGTCCCATAATGGCGAAAGGAAGTCCACTCCCCCGTCATGAAGATTCACATTGAATCCCACAGTGTTCTGTCCCGGTTTATATCTGTTGAGAGGAATGGTAATATTCGACGTGAGCTCACTGCCCTTGATCACCACGAAACGATTGTCGTCCAGGTCAGCGGGATTGCTAATAATGTTCGAATCATTGACGTTCATAAACAACCGGAAATTCGAGAACGAAAGGTTTATACTGTAAATGAATGGCACGAAAGTGTAGTAGCCCGAAGAAGGGCCTGATGTCCAATCCGCAACAAGGTCAGTGAGAAGAAAGATGTGATCACGCAGCAGGAACAGCTCCAGGTCTCGGCTTTGGACATTGAAACTCCATTTACGGAGATCGTTCCATGAGAGAGGAGTGGAGAGGTCACAGGTGATAAGTTGCTGAGGACATTGCCATAGCACCCCATGGTTGACACTCGACAGCAATTTTGAATCCCGAAGATCCAAAGAAAGTTGGTTGGAAAATCCGGAATCCGAGGCAACCATGTCCATGGTATAATCGATGGTTGAATCTCGCGCAAGTCGCAATGACAGCCAACCAAAGGGACGAATATCAGCACCCATGTGTCCTTTATCGCCTTCTTTGTTTGGTGACCTTCTCTTCTGCTGCTGTTTCCTCAGTCTCGATGTACCTCCTATCGTATCAGCCCGGCCCTTCCACTGCCAATCCTTTGATTGCTCTCTTGTGGGGATACGTATTGTCAATTCTTCGTTGACTTCCACTCGAAATTTGAACGCGGTGGCTTGCCTCTGGTTTCCGGGAGCCAATGGCACAGCCGGCTGAGCGGTGCGGTATGCGTTCGGGAAGAACACGTTTTGTAGCCCGACTCGTTCTCTATCAGCCCAAGGACCATAGTTGACGGTGCCACCCTCGAGTTTCACATCGATTCCCCATTCCGGCGGCGACGCGCCGTTGACATCCAATGACGCTTTTTGAACAGAGGATGCTGACGATGCGCGGCGAGTTCCAACACGTCCAGCAATATCCCAGTAATAGGTCACAGTGGCGGCCGGGCTATCCAGGAGGGTAGAGAATCTGGCGTATTCGACGGAGTTCCATTTCTGATGATCGTCTTCGCTGGTTTCGTCCAAGTAGCGGGAGAGACCAACCCAGCGAATATCATCAAAAATGTCGGTCCGGTTCTTTGGCGATGCGTTTGGGTTCGCTTGGGCATGGAGTGATTCAACGGATGTTTGGAAGTGTGGAATGAGGTTTCGGACGCTGTGCCATATCCTACGCTTTTGGAACCGATAGTTGAAAAGAGTATCCCTTTTGCGTTTCGCCTCCGGCTGGCTCTCTCGTGTCGGGCCTAATCCTTGGGCCGCCGCAAGCTGGTTCTGCTTGAAATCGGGGTTCCGCCGCATTTGTATGACAGGATGGCCAAGCTGAAAAGATAATATCTGCCTATAAAGATCGAATAGCCCAGCATTGCAGGCTTCAATCGAGCCGGTCGCGCTGTCAAACGTTGACGTCAGAACAGACCTTGTATTCTCGTTCCCGATGACAATTGCCCCTTTCTTGCACGTCAACTTCACAGGGAGAAGATTAAGGATCCTCGACAGAATCAATCCCATTTCCCGGTCAGATGATGTTGCATCTTGGGAATCGGCGCCTCCCTTGGCACCATTCCGGTACCCTAAGACGCTTCCTAGTATGGACTTCCGATCGTATGTCGACTGTGGTGCAGAAGAGGAGCTGGTGGGATCCTTCTTAATCGCGGGGTCCGATGGGTCCCCTCGAACATACTGCTCGCTGTGCGCCTTGGCATATTTCGGCGAATTGAACGAAGCACGGTCGTCATTGGATGAATCATCGCCGTGGAGGGGGACACCAAAGCCGGTGAGAATGCTGTCATATGCAGGCGTTCTGTTGTATATGAACCATTCAAAACCGTAGAGCTTGGCGGTAATCCGGCAAGGAAGCGCATCTGTATTTTCTCCCTTCAAGCCCCCTTGCTCCCCTACGCCGTCACTGTTGTGGCCGTCATCGCCATCCGCTGGGCCTTCCCATCCATCCTCCTTTTTTTCGTCATTGCGCCCGAAGCTGGACAAGTTCGTCCATCTCACAGATCGCCTCCAGTAGTGCCATGTTATGAACCCTCCATGGATAAAGATGGTTTCATTTACACCATGATACCGGACGCCCTTGAAAAATACCCTCCCTCCTAGCAGGGAGATCTGGATAGCATGGATATCCACATAGGCGCGATAGTAATGCCAGGTGTAGGCGCGAATCCCATAAGACAAGACGGTTGCGAAAAGGCGGTTGAAGTACAGCAAGAAGAACAGTGCACTGGGAACGGATCAGTCATTCACTCGTGTTGTTGGACAACGATCACTTACAGAATGCAACAGACAATCAGCTCGAGGAGGAAAAACCTAATGGAGTATGAGTTGCAGTCGCAACGGACGCGATGATCACACCAACCAGTTGAAGCTCGGATTCGGGGCCAACCACTGGATTGACAAGCTGGTGCCGCTTCCGTTCATCTCTTAAATCAGGGGGAATCGAACATGGCGACTCCACGGGATAGATGTCACCTTTTATGAGCGGCTGTCTCCATTTATGGGCGATGCAGAAAGTTGGAGAGTGAGGACTGCGAGTGGAGCGATATGGGGAGCCCGGGCGGTGGAGAGTTCTGTCGGACTTTGCGGGCGGTCAGCGGTCAGCGGTCAGCGGCGGTTCTGTACAACTTTTGAGCAAGGTCAGTAGTACACGCGGGTTGGACGGTTAATTTGAAAATAGTAAAACATAGGAAAAGATATGTTCCAGGCTTATAAGTTCAAGAATCAGCTATCTATTTACGATTTCTGGAATTATAGACCCGTGTCTCTCTGGGATATAGATCTGCCGCGCTAAACCCTTCTCAGCAAGCCGGCGTCGCGGATGAGTACGCAATATTCAACCTCCTCACAGCTTGCCCTCCTCTCCTGGCCTCGCGGTAGATTCCCACTTTTTGTTTATTGTCTGCCTGCTTCGATCATGCTTTGCTCCTCCTACTGCACCATGGTTTCCGGGCGGTCTCAGCTATAGACAACGCGCCCGACTACCGCGACAGATGTTGATCATGAAGGCCAGTCCTCCGTCCGGTGGGACAGGCACTAGCCTGGCTCGCGCGGTGGTGATTGTTGCTGGCGTCTCGGCGTTGGTTGCTTCGCTGCTGTCTTTCGTGTAAGAGCATCTGTCCGCTGTCCTGAAGAATGACCATGAGCTCATCTATCCGTCCACTCTAGGTCAATATGGCTTCAGACGTACGCGCCCTCCTGCCACCCATCGACTAGTCGCGATCGCTAATGCCCGGCTCGCAGAAAGAACTACCGAAAACCGCTCCTTCAGCGATACGTGATCCGCATACTGTTGATGTTTGTTCCACCCGTCGTCGCTGGGGAAGAGTTGGAGCTCATCGTGTCAGGGTACCAATCTTTGCGGCCTCCTCGTGGACGAGTATCGTGTCAATAAAAGCTTCGCTCTGGCTGACTCCCATTCGCGACATCTACGAGGTACCCTCTTCTCGACGGATTTGATCGCTGGGTGTTGACAAGCTACGGCAGGCGTTTACCATCTATACCTTTTTCCAGCTGCTGATCAACTTCGTCGGGGGCGAACGAGCCTTGATTATCATGACCCACGGTCGTCCTCCCGTCCAGCATGCTTGGCCGCTCAACCACTGCCTTCCAAAAGTCGATATATCGGACCCGCATACCTTCCTGGCCGTCAAGCGTGGCATCCTCCAGTATACATGGCTGAAGCCGATTCTGGCGATCATATCCATCGTGATGAAAGCCACCGACACCTACCAGGAGGGGTACCTGGGAGTGGCGTCCGGCTACCTCTGGACGGGGATTGTGTACAATATAAGTGTTACGATAAGTCTGTATTCTCTTGCTATGTTTTGGGTGTGCATGCACGATGACTTGACGCCATTCCGACCTGTTCCGAAATTCCTTTGCATTAAACTCATCATTTTCGCCTCCTACTGGCAGGGGTTCTTCCTGTCGATTTTGCAGTGGCTCGGCGCGCTGTCGAACGGCGTTGCGGGCTATACGCCTGACAACCTCGCAGCCGCAATCCAAGACAGCTTGATTTGCTTCGAGATGCCCATATTTGCAATTGCTCATTGGTACGGGTTCTCCTGGCATGACTATGCGGACAAGACCATTTCATCCGCTCGCATGCCTGTCAAGTATGCGCTCCGAGACGCGTTTGGTATCAGGGACCTCATCGAGGACACCAAGATGACTCTCCGCGGTGAAAACTACGGGTACCGGATATTTGACTCTGGAGATAATATCATTCCCCATGCAGAGTCTGTCTCCCGTGTAAAGCGGGTGATGGATGGCATGCGATATGAGCGAGGAGGCAAAGGGAAGTACTGGATTCCGAGACCCGGGGAGGCCAACAGCCGGACCCCATTACTGGCGGACACCGAGTCAGGACGTCACAGCCATTCCAGCCGTGCAAGGGGAAGCAGTATCCAGGATCGATTCTGTAGATATACTATGCCCGAGGATACCACTCTGGATGAGGAGGACGAGCAGCTGTTTACAAGTGCACGCGCGCTGGAGTTTGGTGACTGGAATGTAAGTTGCTTTGAGGGATCAACCGCGGCGCTCGAAATGCTCACTCAACACAGTACCCCGTTATTACCGCAAACGAGGTGCCCAGGGATCAATATCTAGGAGCTCCCGGGCGCTCGCACAGTGTCCAGTCATCGGAGCCTGTCAGAAAATCCCGAAGGCACAAGAAGAGCCGTGCAACATCAGGGGACGGCGCGCAGGTGAACCAAGATGTTGGCCAGAGCACTCCCGTCGCAGGTGACGCAGGGGAGCCACGTCCCTCGCAACGTGGAGCCGGCTCTTCGAGCAGCTCCCGGCATGGCCAGTTGGTTGATCTTGTTATCGAGGATCGAGATGCAGAGGAACGGGCCCGGGCCCAGGCGCAGAGGGAATTTGGCTCGGCCTGGGCTGGACCCGACCACAAGCACTTCCTGTAAGCGTGTCACGTTCTGTGGATGGTAGGACAGTTGAATTGACCCGGATGCACTTTTCAGGATGCCGTCACGCCATCCAGTCGACGAATCGTCCCTGGCTAGTCAGGCTAGTCTGTCAGAGGTCAAAGGCTTCGAATCCGACGGCGCAGAGCCTTCCTGGGCGACAAAGGGCCTGGACGACACGGGAGATGCCAAGGGGGCGCCCTGGTCCTATGGTGCCCTGGAAGAAGAGAACGTCTGGGGCCGGTAGAGGCTGCAGATACTGATTGGAGCATAATTCCTTCATGTTTTACCTTCTGGCTTGTATGATCATACGGAGCGCTGGCGTGGATTGATTCCTTTTGTAGCGGCAGAGTGGTATATTAATATTCTGTCTTATACTCCCCTCTTCCGGGGCGAATATACTACTAGACATCCTGAAACGAGACATGATACAAAGGAAAGCCCAGCGAGGGTTTCGGGATTGATTGGAAAACACAGCGTCTACAGCGTCGAATCGCCAGGCGCCGAACAGCCCATTCATGCAGGCCAGCCAGCCATATTGACCTGGTTGGCTGCACGATGGACGCGATATCCCAGACCCCTGTCGCTGGTTGGCGAATGGGCGGCTGGCTTCCAGTCGCCAACAGGGCTAAGAGAGTATGTATCGCCAACAGGCCCGGGCATTCCAATAACACGGTCCAGTATTGATTCCATGCATGAAAGAGCGTGCTGCGTCCGAGTCGAACAAAAGCCCTAGATCGCATGCTGGCCCAGTGGTTGGTCACACAGCGTGGCTCTTCGTTCTCGCTCTTTCGGGCGCTCTTCTTTCTCTTCTTCTCTCTTGTCCGCCATGAGATGCGAAATGGACCATCGGCTTTGATGCGCGGCAACGGGCGATGACGCTGGCACTGGAACAGGCGGGATCCAGCCTCGCTGGCTGGGTCAATTCCTGCTTGTCTTGTCTTGTCCCGGCCGGCGATGACGAGAGCTGCTACCATCACGACAACGAGGGCTTGAGGGAACACGGTGTGTATAGACGCTCTTTCAGCTGTTTCTGGCTGACTGACAATGCCCAGACGGCGAGCGGGAACTGAAAATATGCCATGATCCGCCTCATCTGATTCCCCCCATGGATCTGGGCGTCTCCAATGGCTCTCGGAGGCAGAAACGCCCGGATGAAGCAGCGTCTGAGGACAAGGGCCGCATGTCACGAACGTCCATCCGGCCCAGTCCGTCACTGAGGAAGAAGCCTCCCGCGTCGAGGAGGATAAGCGGCCCTTGGGACTTCAGGAAAGTCGAGTCGCTCCTCGTTCCTGACCCGTCGCCCTTCTCGCCGCTGCAGCTCAGTATCCACTCGCCGGGGAGCAGGCTGTCGAACCTGCCCAACTTCGAGGATTTCCAGCTCGACGAGGCGCGGCTGCAGCCGATCGCGCCGCCGGCGCGAGTCCTTTCCTTTTCGCAGAGCTCGTGCTCTCGGTCCTCTCGACCTGGTTCGACATATCAGCTCATGCGAAAGCCGGTCCGCTCTGGGGCGCGGAAGCCCTCGCTGGCTACTCTGGACAAGGCCTCCGAGCGACGCATACCCGTTACGGATCCGCTGATACCGCATTTCTCAAACCGAAGCCCTGCTGCCTCCACTGCAGCATCGGTATCCGAAAACGCCCCCAGCCTAACATCCAGGTTCAGCCCACTGCTGAACAGCGAGCGCGACATGAAATCAATAGGAACGCAGACACCGTCCGGGACCGAAACGCCGAAAACCGTCATGGAAGATGACGGACCACTGCCTCCATTACCTGCCGCCTCACCACCAGCCAGTTTCCGACGCCGCCCCCTCCAAACACCAGAGCACTACTACTCCTCGAGGCCGCCCTCCGTGTCCTCGAAGTCTATGCATTCAGCTCGCATCACCACCCACTGCTTTTCCCCTGCCGCCAGCAGCACCAAGCCCCATGCCTCCTCGCTCCGCTCGCCCCCAACCCCGTCGAGATCAATCGCCAGCACAGACAGAGACAACGCCAGAGACACGCCGCCGCACAGCCGTGCCCGCAGGCTGAGCGGCTCAACCCTCGCCTCGTCTCCGTCGATGAGCAGCTGGACGACGAGCGGCGGTGGCGGGTTCAAGAAGACGCCGTCGCTCGCCAGCTCTGTGACCGCGAGACCGTCATTCCAGGACTCCCGGACAGAAAAGGAGTGCGAGGTCGCCGGTCCCTCTCGGTCGTACGTGCCCAAGTACGTCACGTTTCCATCGCCGCTGGAGGAACTGCCGTATTCGACTATATACGAGGGCCTGCAGCCCCAGAGTCAGACCCAGCAGCAGCAACAGGACTGCGAGAGGAAGTACGGGTACAACGGCAACAATAACGGCAGCAACAGGTTCTATTCGCGGTATCGCGAGTCGGGGATTGGGCTGGCTTTTTGAGTGGTTTGTCTGGGGATTGCTTTGGCTTTCCCCGCTGCTGGGGCTATTGTGTGCTGTGCGGTTGCTTGTTCGTCTTGGGATGTGGTTTTTTTATGAGACCTAATTTTCGCTGCTTAATTATGGACGTGCTGTGCTGTGCTGTGCTGTTTTCGGATACCCTTTGCTGCTTTGCAGGATTGCTACGTGGCTTTGCCTTGTAGATAGGTTTGTGCTCAATATACTTATGCCGGGTGCTTTTGCCTGCGTAGGCGTGGCTTAAAACTGTATATCTACCTGATGCATGAACTTGTAGTTCAACTCAGCCATCTTCGCCATATATATAGCCCAATACCAGCCCAATCGGCCACAGAGCTAGTACTTAAGATGGGGATATATCCTCGCAAGCTTGCCCAACGCAAGAGTTGTGAAGATGAACTTGTAGTTCGGATATGAGATGGCACAGCTCTTGTTAGAGATGCCTTCAATGCCCTCCTGCAACCATTCCCCATTGCGCTGCTGTCTGGACATGATCAAGCGAACTGCACGGCGGATGGGCTCGAGGGTTAGAGTTAAGGGTGCAGCTGGTCGCTGGGACAAAGTTGGTGCCTCATTGGAAGGCTGCGCAAATTGAAAGGGCGAAATAGATGAAATGGTTAGTTAGGGCTAGCGTCTTAATAGTGCTGCTGCCTAGTCCTCCATGGCTTTCTTTATATGAGGGAATATTAAATAAATACTCGTAAATTGCTACCGACCAAATCGAAATTAATCTACCAAGCTGAAGGGTATCTTGTACACTAGAAGAAGCGGGCAAAGTATAAACCCAAGGCCATGAAACAAGGCAGGTCTTCCAAAAACGAGATGCAAAATCCTTGGTACGAAACCCTAGGCGAAATCAGGTCACAATCTCAACACTGTCCATCTTCGCCTTGTGCCCATGCTTGCGATCACCATGCTGCATACCCAGAATTCGCCAGGCGCGGCCCATCATGCCATGGCCGTGACCTTGAGGAAACTCGCCGTATGCCGAGTGTCGATGGGCATGTTTCTGGAACTGCTCACGAAGAGCCCTCTCCTTCTTCGCAGCCGCCAGTCTGTCCTGCTCTCGTTCATAGTCGACAATATCATCGCGCCACTCGGCCCAGCGCTCATAGTCCTCTCTCTGCTGGAGCACTTGGTAACGAAGCTTGGTCTTAGACGGTCGCCAGGCAGTGCGTTGGTGTTCTCTTGCGAGGAAGGCGGCTTCAGATCGCAGACATGGGACTCTTGGGTCAGTTTGAGGAGATGGGCGAAGACATCGCGGCTCTCTGACGCGGACTGCTTGGCCTTCTCTCGTTCCGCGCCGGTGTTGGCCTGGGTGAGCGGTACATCGAGCCACGAGTGCATGTCCGCAGATCTTTGAACCGAGTACGGGTCAAGCATGTTGGCGCGGCGATTCTCTTCACGGAGGAACCGGACGGCAGCTTGGAGACTCTCGACCTCGGAGCGAAGGGCTTCATTTTCACGCATCGTGGCCAAAGATGCGCCACCATCAACGACAGCACCGTCCGTGGCAACGCCAGTTGTCCCCGACGCTCTCTTGACCCGCTCAAGTCTAGAGATGTACTCATCCCGTTCAGCTTCCATGTCTTGCAGCTCCTTGCGCTGGCTATCCACGGTTCCCACAAGTTCTGACTTCTTCGACTGGATTTCCTCAATCTTAGCTTCGAGCTCGTTCACCATGGACGCCTTTTTGGTCGCTTCACGCATCCTAGACTCGACAAGTTCCACTTTGATCGCTTGCTCTTCGATAGTCTTGTCTTTGACACTCAACGTCGTTGATGCTTCGTGGATCTCGTTCTTCAGACGATGTATCTCCTCATCAGCGTCTGGGGAAATTGCCTTGTTCGATTTCAGCTCCTCTGCTCTTGCGATCCAAGGGTGGGCACGCTTCTCGAACTCGGAAGTGATGGACAAGTCTGACGACACTGAGTCAAGCTCTTCCAAGTACCTCGCTATGCTCCGCAGCCTGTTGACAAGCTCGGACATGGCATCGTCATTTTCAGTTCCTGGCTCCGCAGACTGCGCAAAAGCGATCGAAGTTTGGGACATGTTGTTCAATGCCTCTTCAAGCGTGAATGGCTCCGTTCGCCCCTCTTCAGTGACGAGCAACAAAATATTCTCTCCAAGTTGCCGGGATAGCTCCGAGAGCTCTTTAGTGGCTTCTTCGGCCTTATTGAACGGTCCCGCTGTGTCGATTGGAAGGGCAAGGGATCGCGAGCGCAGTTCATCGACTGAGCGATATATCTTCCCCATAGCAACCTTTAGCCCGCGACTCTGAGAGACAAATGAGTCCATTTTGCCGAGGACAAAATTGCCCCCTTCGTCGCTCCCCTCACTTCCCTCTTCGGGAGCCATGACCTTGGTTTGTATCAATGACTTGAGTTTTGATATGGAGGAGGCGGCATGGTCAAGGCATGACTGGGCCAACAGAGAACGCATACACAGTTCGTCGGCGAAGGCCTCTGGGGAATTCGGAAGGACGGTTTCTGCAAGATGCGAGAGAAGAGCAATAGATCTTTGCAGCTCCATTGCACACTTCTTGATGTTAAAGTCGTTTTTCTTCAAGCCTTCTATCCAGAAGTTCAGTGTGCGCTCGACCGGCTCAAGTTCAAATAGGACTCCTTTCATGTCGCCGAAACTTTCAGCAGAGCAACAGTTGACATAATTCACAAATCGGTCGCAGAGTGACGCCATCCATAAGAGCTTTTCTAGCACGTCGTGGGCTGAGAAGAACTCCTCCTGCAAAGTAGATATGGATGACTGCTCAGACATACGTTCGCGAATAGCATTGTTCATCAGCGATGCCTTAAAGCCCACCCGCTTGAAGCGCAGAAGCGCAAGGACGGAGTTCTTCTCCCCTTCGAAGTATTCGGGGAGATATAACTTCAAAATGGACAGGTGTTGAATCGCCTCCTCAGCATCCATCCTGCCGAGTTCGACGTCAATTGTCTTCGTCTGAGCTTTTGCGACTGAAGCCTGAAGTTTCGTGTTCAGGTCCATCATAGACCGAGAGCGTGTCGTTAGGTCATTCGCTTCAGTCTCGGAAATCTGCTGGGTTGCTCGCATATCCTCCAAATCCCCCTGCAAGGTCGATACCAGTTCGCGAAAACGGGTCATGGTGTATTCAAGATCCTCAATGACTTCATCTTGCTGAGAGATTTTCCGGCACTGCTCATTGAACACTCCTTCCCTGTAGTCGATTTCGTCTTGCAGTTGCTTCTCCGTTTCGATGTGATTATACTCGAGTTCATCGCTGATCTCTTTCAGTGCCTCCAAGTCTTCAATGGCAGCGTGGAGCTCGTTGATCTGCTCTTGGTAGCGCATATTCTTGTCCGCAAGTTCTTCTATCATTTCTTCTGCGCCAAGGGCAGTCTCTAGTTGTTGTTTGAGGTCGTCGCAGTTGGTCTCTGCCACAAGCAGTTTCTCCTTCGTGGCCTCGTATTGGGATTTGATAGCGGCGTAGTCCTCCAGGTCTTGCTCAAGTTCTTTGATATGGTCCTTGAGATCTGTCTCCTGATGCTGGGTCATATCGCGCAAGCGTATGAGCGCCTCCCGCAGGCGTTCATTCGTTTTCTCCATCTGCACCCAGCCATGGCTGGACTTCTCTTCGGGGCTCATGACCTGTCCCAGTTCGTCGTTTTCTTCTCGTAGAACGTCAAGCTCCAGCTGGAGCTCTTCGACCTTTGCCCTCAACGCTTCACAGTCTTGCTTGAATGCGTCAGCCGTCTCTTCCGCCATCTCTCTATCAAGGGCGGCCATCTCCATGAGCGACTCATGCTCTGCATGGAGCGCTCAACCTCCTCGGCCCTTGCCGACGATTCCTTCAGCTGCTTACGAAGCTCGCCAACTTCCTGTTGCTGAGGCTGATACTTCGTCTGCAGTTTCTGGATGATTCCTTCGAATTTATCTCGTTCGGACTGAAGTTGTTCCAGGGTTTTCAGTCTATCACGATCCTCAGATCGTTTCTTTTCCATTACTCTCAGCTTCGTTCGGAGTTCATCGAGCTCCCTTGTAACGGCACTGTTCTGCACTTGTCGCTGAGATGAAGATGGTGACTGTCCAAGTCGAGCGGCTCCTGTCCGTCCGGACCCTGGCGTCGGCCTCGTCATTTTGGATGTCGGTTCCCCCTGTTCAGCAGCCTCGCCCTCAGCACGTTGTGAGTCGCCCTCGCTCGGTTCCTCTGATTGAGAGTTTGCGGCACCTTCGGCTCCACCAGGCGATCTCTTGGAACCAGTTGCCTGTAAAGAAGGGCGTTTAGATAAACCTGTAGACGTCGACGGAGTACCCTGAACGCCAGGTCTGGTCACTTTGTTCGTTGTGCCGGCTAATGAGGTACGTGACGCGCGGGGACCTGTTGAAGATGGCGCTGGGGGGCCCATAGAGGTCCTTGTACCTACCGACGGCCTCGGTTTGGATGCCACGGCGGACGGTCGCGAGGTGCCGCTGACAGACGGACGGGTTGATGGATTCGCGGAAGGATGTTTCGTTGGCGACTTCGTAGGAGACTTCACACCAAGCCAAGTTAGCAAGCAACAAAGTCATTCAGTTCTAGAAACCCAAGCATACCCTCAGTGACGTCCGCTGAGTCGCCTTTGCCGCGGGGGATGGACTGGCAGCGCTGGCGCTGTTCCTTTTAATATTTGACGATGGCAACGTGCCTGGTTTCTTCAATCCCATACTCCCTGCGGCAATACCAGTCTGAGCGCGTCCTCTGCCTGGTGCATTGCTGCTCCCCTCTGCAGGTGGTTTCGATTCTCGAGCAGGGCGGTCGACAACTGCAGCGACGGCGGGCGGGCGAATGAACATGCCGTAGCCTGGTTCGCAATCGAAATATCGCTCTCCCTGGACAGCTCCATCATTTTTCCCTGTCGCGTCATCCAATTCGATGCCAACCCAGTCACCTGCAGCGAAATGCGTGGAGCCAACGAATCGGACAGTGGCCTGGCGCCCGTCTGTCAAGGAAATCACTTGGCCAGAAGATAAACCCGCCATGGTGCGACGTCGCGGACGGCCGGACCCCCTGAGCTGCGTGTGTTGGGGTGGAGGGAGAGGTGCTGGACAGGTTGTTATTGAGATGTTTACGGAGTTGTATGGGGAAGTTCGGCATTGAAACGCGTGACCGAAGACTAGTCAACCTGAGGCATCGATCGACATCATCTACTTCTACTGCTCTTGTTGACTCCTAACACACATCCAGTGCAGAAAATTTTTATGAATTCAACTTCTGCCTTCATTGCTGTATCTTGACTTGGTTCGGCTGTCCTACTCTCGCAATGGCCTATTTCCACGTGTCCCACTTCAAAAGCGCCCAAGCGAACAACCTAGCGCTCCTAGGCCCTACCGGGTCCTCCTATGATATTGCTCCATGGTATGGGTTAATTTCAATCTGCGCTAGAAATAAGCGACTAACCGTTGACAGGGGGCAATCTACTATGTGGTATTGGCCTAGCGAGCTTGCAAATTTCCCTAGTGCCTGGTACATAACAGGGACCGCTGCCTCCAGGGTTGCTCCCTGGTCTCTTCGACTATCCACTGCGTGATTTTCAATCTTGACTTCGAATTTGCTTATTCCAGAGGCTGATGAGCTGCAGTGGAGCTCTCTCTTTCCTGGTGTAACTGCCTTCCCTTACAGAGACGCACGATCCTAGTCGGAACCCGGAATGGCGAAGCAGGCAATGGTTCTCCAGTCAGTATGTCTGGCTGCCATCTGGCTTGGCTGCCTCAGTTTTACTGCAACTGCTGGTCCTTCTCTCCAGCAGTGGTCGGAGAAGTCTATCTACGTTCGTCGCCTCCAACGTCCGAGACATAATCCTGACACCCGATGTAGCAAATAATGACCGACCGATTCGCCAGGCCTAAGGGCTCCTCTGATGCGCCGTGCGAATTAACCAAATACTGTGGAGGCTCTTGGGACGGCATTATCGACAATCTCGACTACATTCAGGATCTCGGTTTCACGGCTATTCTGATTTCCCCGGTCGTTGAGAACATTCCGAATGATACCAAATGGGGCGAGGCCTATCACGGATATTGGCCGCAGAATATGTACTCTTTGAACGAGCACTTTGGGACCGCCGATGAACTCCACAAACTGACAAACGAACTCCATCAGCGGGATATGTATTTCATGGTTGACGTTATAATCAACGACATGGCGCAGGCCATCCACGGCTCCATGGAGGATGAGCCTCAGCCGGAAATCGAGTGGCAGAAACTTATCCCTTTCAATGAAGAAAAATACTACCACCCCTACTGCAAGATCACTGACTGGTCTGACCCGGAAATGTCCAAGAACTGCTGGTTTGCTGTGGACGCAGTGGCTCTTCCAGATCTGAAGACGGAGGATGATACCGTCACCTCGATGATTCAGGAATGGATCAAGGAGCTTGTGGGCAATTATTCTATCGACGGCCTTCGCATTGATGCTGCAAAGCACGTCAACGAAGATTACCTGGTCAACTTTGCAGAGGCATCTGGCGTATTCACCATGGGAGAGATCTACACTCGCAGCACAGAGGCGGCCTGCAAATACGAAGGGCTTGTTTCTGGGCTTTTCAACTATCCTTTGCGGTACCCGATGATTGATGCGTTCACCGCAGGCGATATGCCTGGACTCGCCGATAAGGTCCAGCAAGTGCAAAAGGACTGTGAAAATTTCATGCAACTTGGAACCTTCCTTGAAAACCATGACCTCACTCGGTTTGCTTCTATGGTTGAAGACCTGACAGTAAGTCTCGATTTTGGTAATGCGAACGCCTTCTAACGCATCAATTTCAGCTCGCGAAAAATGCAATGGCCTTCAACATTCTGTCCGATGGAATCCCAATTGGTATACCGCGTTTTGTATCCATGGTCCGCATATTGCTAACAGCAGTCGCAGTTTACCAAGGCCAGGAACAGCACATGACTGGTAACCACACGCCATATAATCGTGGGGCGCTCTGGACCACGGGCTATAACACAGATGGGTCTCTGTACACGCTGACAGCAACGCTTAACAAGCTCCGAAACCACGCGATCAGCATCGACAGCGGCTATGTCTCGAGCCACAGCCAGGAACTTTACGTCGATGGCTCGACGTACGTCACTAGGAAAGGAACCGACGGCAAACAGATTGTCTCTGTCTTCTCCAATCAGGGATCAGTGGGCGGGAAGTATCAGCTTGCGGTACATGGTGGTTTCGCCTCCGGCACGCAGGCGATGGAGGTACTGGGTTGTTCCGAGTATCAAGCCGACGATGCAGGTGATCTCACTGTTGAGATGGATTCTGGCGAGGCTATGGTCTTTTTCCCCGTCAACCAGCTCAATGGCTCCGGTTTGTGCGGCTTTGAAAGTAAAAAGTCGAAGTCCAGCAGCTCCAAGTCCGGCGGGACGACGGCCGATAACTCCGACTCTGGCGAGACGACGGCCGATAACTCTGGATCCAACGAGTCGAAGCCTGGCAGCTCCAGTTCTAGCGAGTCGAAGTCCGGGAACTCCAGCTCTAGCAATGGTTCAAATGGCAACGGCAACAAGGAATCCTCAACCGTCTATGTGTCGGTGCCTTTGCATATGTTGTTTCTGGGCCTTGTGCTGGCGGTCGTAAATTTGTTGTACTGATCGACTGGAGGACGAGACGCTGTTCGATTGAAGTTAACTTATTCTTATTCTCTTCTGTTTTTAATAATAGTGCGTATACTTGAAATGGCTCTATTGTTAAACAAATTGAAAAACCGGTCATAAACCTTCGTCACATCCATGGACATACCCTGTACAAATAAAACAAACATCTATCGGTCAAGCTCTAAGCAACCATCGCTTCGATAGTGCTTAAACAAACGCGGAAAATGAATTCGTAATTCCTCGAGACTGCGCACCAGGTATTTGCACGCTGGGATGCGCGGCACCGACATCCCAGGCTCAACAAGGTGAACGGTGGTCCAGCCACGGGCCTCGGCATGCTTGCAATTCAAATGGGAGTCATCTGTGAACACCATCAGCCAGATTGGCCAGAGCCATGGAGAGAAAAAGAAAAAAAAAAAAAAAAAAAGAAAACATACCGACAAAATAACATTGTTCAGGACTGGACGCCCCGGACTCAATTTCCGCCTTTTCATACATCTCCTGACTCGGTTTGCAGATAAGCGGCAGCTGCCCATAGTCGCAGTATGTCACCCCCTCGAACAAGTCGTCGACTTGCAGCAACTTGACCACCCTCTTCGCATGGTTGACGTATGCGTTTGTGAGGAGCCACGGCTTCACCGTTGACGTGTCGAGGTCTTTCAGCAGCATCCGCAGCTTCGGGTCCGGTTTGAGTATGTGGTCTAATGGGAGGGCGTCGTCGACTTCGCGGTTGAACTCGAGGGGATCGATCTTGTGGTGGCGGGTGAGGCCCTCGATAGCGAGGCCGTATTCCTTGTAGTATTTCTGGTGCAGCATGTGGGCGTCCTGCGGGCCGAGGGAGAGGTGTTTGACGAAGAATTGGTCTGCGAGTGTGTCCATCAGCATGGGAATTCCTCTGCTACATGGTCAGGGCAGGGACTGACTTATCAACTTCTGCATCTCGCCGTGGATATTGCACGCTGCGCCTGTCAGTGCTGGTCGATCTCGCCGCTGAGAGGATATCCGAACCTTTGGAATAGAGCTGCGAGGAATTGTCCGTTAGTGCTTTCCAGAAGTAAGCAATCACATGCACATACACAATTGTCAATGTCAAAAAACACCACCGGCCGCGAGTCAATCGACCCGTTCGTCGCAGGGCAGGTGGAAGTAGCCATCGTCCTCCGACTGCAAACTATACTGCCGCGCAAGGAGAGGGTCTGAAAGAAAGGAGTGCGACCAGGAAAGAAACGAGGGAAAGCGCAAAAGACACGATACATGGGAGAAAGAAGGAAAGCAGTCTGTCTGTCGAGAGGCGTGAATCGTACCCCCATCCCGAGGTCGCGTCATTTCCCTAGAGGGTTTAGCGGCTGCTCCGGCGGAAGCAACAAAACGGACCGACTTCTTCTCTGCACCTCGACTCTCTCACCACTGCACGCACTCACCCCCCAGCCTCTCCTTCGTCCGTCACTGACCACGCAGTCAATGGCTTGTACGTGAAGGCTGCACTCTCCGAGACTGGCCCAGTCAGACTCAATTCCACCTCTTCGAACTCTTACTTGCCAGGTTGTCCCGCACGTGATCATGGCGGCTCACGGGGCAGCTGCTCATCTCCCAGCAAGTAACCTATCTACTGGCCTGTCAGTGGATGAGGAGGTACGGGAGTACGAGAAGATTTTGCGAATAAGTGACGATATATTCTCTGGAACTCACCCCCGATTGAAAGTTCCCCAGCAGTTTGTGCGCAAGCCGGCGCCTCGAGACCCGATCCCGAAACCTCAAGGGCCAAAAGTTGGCCTATCTGACAATATCTCGGACTGGCAGTCACCGTCATTGGGAAAGGGTAAAGAGCCTGCGGTTGCCCCGTCTCCCGCGAAGGAGCCTTCCGCTGCTCCTGCAGCATCTCAGCCATCGCGCGGCGCCCCCAAGCCCGCTTCAGAAATTGATCCTATTTTCCTGACAAAATCAGAGGAGTTAGTCCGGGCAGAATTGCAATTGCAGCGGGGGAGGGTAGAAAGGACTTTGCGTGAACAGCTTGAGCAAAGACGACAAGACTCCAGGCAAAAGGTCGCGTTGCAGGACGCGAGGCCAGACTTCGACGTGTCTGATGTTCTGAATAAAGCTCTTGAGCTAGTCAGACCCAGTCCTTCTAGCGACGCACATGGTCCTACTAAGGCTCCTAGTGACTCCTTTGACGAGAACTCCCTCTACTCCAGTAGAGCCCCGGACTCTCCGCCGAGTGCCAAACGAAAGCCCTCTCCACCTCCTGCTCGTTCAGGGAATCTTGCGGCTGATGCCCCAGTAAACCGCTATGCAGATGAGTTGCAACGGCTTGAGGCCCTCAACCACAATGCGTCGGATCAGGAGGTGCAAGGTACTTACCCCGTCGCAGACCAGCATGTCCCCAATCGCCGGAAGCCGCCGTATGAAGCGCGGGAATATACGACCAACAAATTGCCCGTCCGTCAACCAGCCGACGCTTTGGAAGAGCCAGAGTATTCACCTCCGGCTCCTGGCGTGCCACCGATGGAGCGGAGTGATAACCTTGAGCCCCAAAGCGCGTTCGCCAGCGACGCAAGACGGCACAGGCCAGACTATCGACATCCTGATCGAAGACGTTATGGCCGCAGGTCCCTGTCGCCTCCTGGCGATGTGAGAGTGGTGAGAAATCATATAACTTCTCCTGCAGCACCACGGCCGTCGAGGGTGTCACCCTTAGCCACAGCCAAAGTCCCTACGGCCCACCGGCTCAAAGAGTCTCAGCCGGTATATGAATCAGACCGGCTCGGTGCTGAACGGGACATAGATAGAGCCAGCCCCGAAGCGCCGGCGCCGGCTCCGCAGCTTATGCCCAGGAAGCGTAGGCGGGTACAGGAAGAAAGAGATTGGCCTCGCCGAGTGTCATCAGCGAGACAAGCTGTTGGTATTTCTGAGCCTCACATCAAGCAGGAACCAGTTTCTCCGCCACCTTTCGCGGATGATCCACCGAGTGCCCAAAGCCGGGCGCGTCAGGAGCCGCCCGTCTACATTGATATTGCTTCTCCGAGATACACGCCCGTACTGGAGCGGAGGGATCCGGCGATCAGAGAGCCAGTATATGAGCCCGATCGTTATGAGGCTCCAACCGACGCTGGGGCCCCGCGTACGGTTTCCCGCCTCAGCGTCAGACGCCCGGTACGAGATGATCAGGACCTTCGGAGGGTGGCGAGTTTGCAGCACGCTAGACAGCCGGAATACCCCCGTGAATATGTCGAACAGGTCAGCCCAAGACCCATGCATGCGACGCCTTACGGTATTGTTGAGCGTCCGCCGGAGAGGGCCAGGTATTATGACGAGCCGGCCACGCCGTATTCGAGACGTTTCATTCCCGTGGACGATGCGCAGGTTTCTCCGAGCTACCGCGAGACTTATGTTGACGAGGATGTTTCCCCTCGGATCATGGCACCTCCGCAGCGGCGGATTGTGATGGATGAACAGGGAAATCAGTACTACGAGATGCTTCCTCCGCCGAAAATGCAGGCCATGCCGCAACCGTACGCGCGGATGCCCAGAGGCGAGGTTTATGGCGAACATGTGCCGGTGCGCCAGGCAAGTGTGCGAGCGGGGTCCGTTGTTCAGGATCCGTACAGCGGCAGGAGATATATGCAAGAAATGCCGCCGCCTCCCCCGGCATATCGAAGGGTCACCGACTATGGACGGCCGACGCCCAGTGAGCGCCGGCCGTACGCTATGCCAGTGGAGGATCGCGAGGCAGTGCCGCGTAGCAGCAGCGTCCAGGTAGGCGAGTATCCCGGTCGGCGGGTAGCCTACGTCGACGAACCGGAGGTGCCGCGCGACAGGGCGATGCGGATGTCGAGTGTGCGGCCAGGTACGAGCCGGTACGATGAGCCGCGGGAGATGGTTCAGCAAGTTGGGGGATTGCCTCCAGGAAGTCGTGCGGTGAGCACGTATATGGACGAAGAGCCGCGGCGGCCGCGAGAGTATGTGGAACGGCCGGCGTATGTTGAAGGCCGGGACGAGCGATACTGGTGAGGTGGATAGGAGGCTCTTGGGGGGCAGTATACGGGTTTCTCAGATTGCGATGATGCATTTATTTATTCTGATATTTACGGGGGGCATTGCCGCATGGAAGTATATAATGGAGAAAGATGATATGGGCATAATGGCATGTAACCTTGCACTCGCATCAGAAATACCACTACATATAGAAACTGTTCAATTGACATGGATGTTTCCAGAACATAAGGTTTCGTCCTTTGCGAGGCGTGCAGTGTAGAGGTGGATGGTGCGAGGGTTTATGAGGTTGCGGGTGATTGACGGAAAAATAGCAGATAGGCGTGGTTCATGATGGAGTTGGCATTCGGCCGAGCATAACCAACGCAATCAGTACATTAAACTGCGGGTAATTGAGCGCATTCCATGGCGGGAGGAAGGAGGAGGTCGAGTATGAGGAGGATATGAGGAAGATGATGGTATTTTCAGCTGGCAAAAGACGGCGGAGGCGGTGAACAGGGCGGTAAGCTGGGATTGTTTCTGCCTGGTCTTCTTCTGTTTTCCACCACCATCTTTCCCCCAAGTTATCTCCTGGACAAGCAAGTCAACTGTTCCAGTTGCTGAAATACGCTGAATTACGCTGAAATACGTACTCTCAGCCCGCCTGGTATGAGACGCATGGACCACCAGCAGGACCAGCAACAGCCTACCCTCCGCACGGTCTAGTTCCCGGAACCGTGGACTCTAGCCCCGAGCGTATCTCGGCCAATAATGGGGAGTCGCTGGCTGGTTCTAGATGGGCATCTATGGAAGTGGCAAACCCGGCTAGACGCAAAACGGGATAGCCGGCAGAACAGCCAGGCCTACCGGGTTGAGCGGATGACCTTCTCCTCTCCAGGTGTATACACACACATTCTCTCTCTCTCTCCACTCTCCCAGAGCATGGCACGTACTTCGTATACTTCTCTGGAGTCAATAATGGTCGGGCCCACCCTGGAAGAGCCTAGCGATGGTTTCGATTCGTTTCCGGTTGGGACGAATTGGGGATGACGTCGTAGATACTGTACTGATTGATAGGTATGATGGGGGGTTATGGTCATTGTCCATTCTTGCCTGGAGGTGCAATCCGATCCGGGTCGGTCCTGATGGTCATTGGGACGTGCTGTTCGGTCAATAGGACGCCCAGAGAGCGTCGTCCAGCTTGGCTTCATTGCTAGTGTTAGTGTAGCCGGCTGATGCTCGCCACTCTGGGCCGGAAGCGCGTGACGCAAGTACGTACTAGGCCGTCTGTCTGCACAATTGGGGAGGCAGGGTGTATCGAGGATTACTGTAGAGCGGGATTGGACTCGAGCAGAAAAGGACAGCGTGCAGTGTAGAGCATTCCAGCTCAGCATAGCGATCGCTGCTAGGGCTACGCAAACATCGCAGGCAGACCCGCCCACGGCCCAACTGGCTGAACTGACGACACCGCCCTGTTCTGCCCTGTCCCGGCTTCATTCTCTCTCTTCTCTTCCTCTCTCTCTTCCTCTCTTCCATCTTCTCTTCTCTCCCCAAGTCTACCTCCTCCTCCTTCTGACTGTCTCTCTTCCTTCTCCCCCCGTTTTGCCTTTCTTCTCCCTATTTACATCTTCTGA
>RAQS01000192.1:0-35544 GCA_003698115.1 Aspergillus sp. HF37 | reverse complement strand
TGAAGAGGCAGAGCCATCGTAGCGCCTCGTCAACCACTCGGTCCACCGGAGAAGCCTCGCTGGCAGTTGATGGCAGGTAAGTTGGTGTCTGCAGGTTGAAGGATCTTCTTTTAGAATATCTTGTTGTCTGTTGTCATTTCCCTTTGTTCTCTTACATCGGCGTTGTCTCGGTCGGTCCCATTCATATTAGTATCTTCAGGATTCCCCATATAGCGATGTCATTTATCTTAATGAAGTCTGTCAAATTGTTGTAATTATGGGAGTAGTCAATGATGCAAGGAGAGCAGGCAACGGAGCAATAGTTAGGGCTGGCCGCAACACGTGGACAACGTCATCCGTCACGCGTGGAATCACGGGCCAGGCTCTCTCTCTCCCCCCGTGCAACTTGGTCTTTGTCGCCGTCTCCCTGTCTGTTCTTTTCTTATTATGTTGCAGTCTCCCTCGCTGATTCTCTCCAGCCTCTCGCGACTCTCCTCAGGCGGTTTTGGCCCTTCGTTTCGCTCTCGTTGCGACTCTCTGTCCTGCTTTCGGAGCAATGAGCGGTGGTTGTCCCTGCAATGACTGGCCTTCCGTCGTCAACCTCCTTTAATTCTGTCCTTGCAGAGCTTTTAGTCTTCGATTTAGAAGCGGAAATACACCCCGGTCGACACGATGACTGCTCCCATCCACACGTACGGCCCGAAGTGCCTCCAGTCCGATGACGACCTTGATCCCTCTGCTTGGTACTCCTCGCCGTCACCTCCCAAAATACGGGCGCAATTCTTCTATGCCTCGTGGCTGCCGATTGATGACCCCCTGTCCCCGCTCCTTCCGCCGTCCAGTGGTCAAAATTCTGGAAACGAGAGAGCTCCGCCGCAGCCCTTCTCGGCTCGAGATAACATCGCTCTAGAAGAGGCTTGGAGGGAGCTACAGCGGACCGGAGGGACGAGGATATCTGCGCAGACCAAGTTGCAGGATGGCGCTGCTCCCAGGAACAAGCGGATAGCGGTGCCCAGGCGTGAACACGACCTCGATCGGAGAAGACAGGCAGAAAGTCGGGACAATGTAAGTTCCACCGAGAGTCGCGGAAGCTCGTCATACGTCCCTGCATCCTTCCTGGATGACCAGCTGCGGCACTTCAAAGTGCGCCCGAATGGCGAGGCTGGCAGTGGCGATGCGCGTTCCAAGGGCCCCATGGAGGGAACGCGTATTCGCTCTATGCAGGCAAGCGAGGCGAGGGATATCAATCCAAAACAGGCCTCTGATTATCGAAAGAGGGCTGGCTCCTCGCTCGGACATGACCCCAAGACTGTCAGGCGGAAGACCAGCTTGTCGCTATGTGAGGAGAATGCAAGCCTCGATGAAGCGGACAGCGGAAGTCCGCACGGCAACCCGTGTCGGGATGTAAGCATCAGTGGCTCTCCGTTTATCAGGGCACCGCTACCGCAAGCTCAAACCCCACTGAGTCGTTCGCTCGAATCTAGCTCCCCGAGGGATGCGGACGAAGAGCTGCGTCCTGAAACACAAAGCCGTGGATCTAGCCATGTAGCACCGAAACCATCGACCTTGAGGATGAATATTCAACAGGAAGAGTCTCAGGAAAGCTCCCTACCTGACACCGAAGGAGAGGCCGACGAGCAAAAGGCCCAGTCGATGATTCCCGTTGGGGTGTCGCGACTTCATCTGGTTGAATTGCCAAATCTAAAGGTATGGCCCTAATCCCCTGCTTATCTGGACAATGTCTGAATCAGTGGTAGATGAAACCGATATACTGGAGCCCTCTTCAGGATGTGTCGAATGCCTTACGCTCTACCTGGTTCTATAAGAATACCATGCTACCAGTGGAAACTGAGCTTGCTAACAGACTCGAGGATGGATACATCGAATTGAAGCCGTGGACCGAGACCTGGCAAGATGAGCTGAATAGTTGCGTGGAAAACGGTGCGGATGCGGAAGAAAAGATCGTGTATAGATTATGGCCAAAAGAGGACCCGAAATCAGCCCATCGGCGTCCAACATCCCAGGATCTCAAGTCCACCAGCTCAGCCTCGGGAGTTCCAGAAAACACCTCGGACACAGCCACCGGTCTCATGTCATTCGATGAAAATCGAGCTGCCGGTGGAACAGCTGTACATGCAGAAACCATCAAGCATTCCATCAACGCTAGTGCCATTTATGTGGATGCGACCAATGCTCAAGTCCTCCGACCTAGTCTCCTCCCCTCAGTACCAAGAGGCAGAAGACCCCTTAGCGCCATTCGAAAAGGTCGACAAATCGGCATACCTGTCGTTCGTGGCTTCAGCCGGCGGCTATGGGACCAGCTCCATCCATCAAAACCTAGTCCTGTAGATGTGAGACGCTACGTCCGGCACACTCTAACCCGGAACATGGCTCCGAGTAGTGGGCAGATCTGCTATGGATGCGCAATAGAGGGATCACGACCAAACCCGAGCGACCTGGTCCTTGTCATACACGGAATTGGCCAGAAGCTGTCGGAGCGCAATGAGAGCTGGCACTTCACGCACGCGATCAATTCTTTCCGCAGTAATGTCAACACGGAGCTGAATAGCGACTCGGTTTGGCCGCATGTACGCCAAGATCATGGAGGCATCATGGTCCTCCCCGTGAACTGGCGGACCACGTTATCCCTAGAGGATGATGCGTTCGATTCACCAGCGGACGATGCCTCGGCCGCAAATCGGTTTTCTCTAGATGATATCACGCCGGAGACCATACCCGCAGTCAGGTCGTTGATCAGCGATGTCATGCTGGATATCCCTTACTATCTGTCTCACCACAAGCCGAAAATGATCCAGGCCGTCGCCAAAGAGGCTAACCGCGTATACCGACTGTGGTGTAAGAACAATCCTGGATTCCAGCAGCATGGCCGAGTGCACTTGATCGCGCACTCTCTTGGGAGCGCAATGGCCCTAGACATCCTCAGTCATCAGCCAACGAAGGTACCCGACTTCGACTTCCCCAAGACGCGTCTGCATCGTGACATTTTCGAATTCGATACCAAGAATCTGTTCATCTGCGGGAGTCCTGCCGGATTTTTCCTCCTTCTCAATAAAGGTCTGTACTAGCCACTCGATACATTTACTCGACTAACCATCGCACAGCGAACCTCCTTCCGCGACGAGGCAGGAACAAACCGGGCAGCGAGGGCGACGATCGCCACCACGGAGTCGCCGGCGAAGCCGACACATACGGCTGTCTGGCTGTCGACAACCTGTACAACATCATGCACACAACTGACCGTAAGAACCATCCCAGCTCCCCAGCCCAACCCACTAACCATCCCCAGCAATCGCCTATCGCGTGAACGCCGCAGTGGACAACGAACTCGCCAGCTCGCTCAAACCCGCCGCCATCCCAAGCGCATCCTCCTCATTCTGGCAATCCCTCAGCAACGTCTTCCGCTGGGGCCCAGCAACCCCATCCCTCTCCTCCCCCGCAGGACGAGGACCTGCAACTCTCACTAAACTCCCGCCCAACGTCGAGCTCGAAACCCACGACTTCACCCGTGAGGAAATCGCCGAGAAACGCATGCTCCTCCTCAACGATAACGGCCAGATCGACTACTTCCTCTCCGGCGGCGGCGGCCCGCTGAATATCCAGTACCTCAATATGCTCTCCGCGCACAGCAGTTACTGGTCGCTCACGGATTTCGTGCGGTTTGTTGTTGTCGAGGTCGCCAGGAGGCAGGGCAGGGATGGGGCGTTGGCGGCTTTTCGGGCTGAGAAGAGGAAGGGGTTTAGAGTATAGAGGTATGATAGTAGATCGGTTGTTTTCCGGTTTCGGCTTTGGTTTGATGTTTTGGTTTTCATCTGGTGTGTACATTCTGGCCAATCTGTTTTATACAGGATCAGGATCTAAATACCTTGATTTATCCGAGCAGTAACAAATAGTCTGCTACCATTAATCAACCAAATAACTGCACACAGTAAATAGCCTCACTTCCCACCAACAACACTCCCCAACATCAACGCCTCAACCAACTGCCCCGTCTCGGCCTTCCCACTCCCCGGCTGCAGCACCACAAGCGCATTGGCGCTCGCCAGACTGCCCACCCGCGAACTGCGCTGGCCCCCGGTACTCGACGCGTACAACTTCCCGTCCGCGCGCGACGTAACGACGACCGCGCGATGGTACTCCGTGCGCTTGGGGTCAAGCGGGAAGGGATGGTCCAGGGAGACAGAGACGACGGGCAGGCCGAGCGGGGCGGGGACATGGACACCCTGGGCCGACTCAGCCTGGCGTCGCTGTCGCTGGTCCAGACCCGTCAGTTTATGTAGCGACGGCAGCACGAATAGGTTGAGGGTAACCAGCGCGGAAGCCGGGTTCCCCGGCAGCGAGAAGATGAGTTTCTCGGAGCCGCGCTCCTGCGCCTTGAACGGCACGCTCGCAAACGTCGTCGGCTTGCCGGGCTTCATCGACACCCGCCCGAAATGGATCGTCCCGCCCAGGCTCCGCTCGATCGTCGGCTTCAGCAGATCCAGCTCCCCCATCGACACCCCGCCCGTGGTGACGATCACGTCGACGCCGGTGGTGCTGGCGCTGGCGCGGCCGACCCCGCGCAGCGCGTCGCGGAGGGTGTGTTCGAGCTCGCTGGCGGGCGTGTCGCGCGCGATGCCCAGGTCGACGGTCGGGAAGCCCCAGGATGTCAGGCACGAGAGGAGCGACGGACGGTTGGAGTCGCGGATTTGGCCGCCGCTGAGGGAGCGCGGGTCGTCGTGCTCGACGAGCTCGTCGCCGGTGCTTAGCACGCCGATGCTGGGTTTTCGGAACACTTTTACGGTCTTCGTCCCTGCGGCCGCGAGCAGGCCGATCTCGCCGCCGACGGGGGTGATCAGGTCGCCTTTTTGAAGGATCTTGGAGCCCAGGGCGATGTCGCTGCCTGGTTCGCGTAGGTTCTCTCCTGGTTTTATCTCGCCGGTTAGGATCTCCACGGTTGCTTCTTCCTCGCCGTCGGGTGTCGATGAGGCCAGGACTGTGTCTTCGACCATGGCCACGGCGTTGGCATTTGGGGGGAGAGGGGCTCCGGTGGTGATTCGGGCGATACTTCCAGGCTCGAGAGGCGTTAGTGTGCTCCCTTGGTTTGCGTGGGTTATGGATGCCACTGGGAAGACACCCTTGGTGCTTGGACCGGACCCAGATTCTGGCGCAATCACCGCATAGCCGTCGACCGTGCTGGCTCGGTACGCCGGGACCGCCTCCCCAGCAAAGACGTCTTCTGCGACTACTGAACCAACCAGGCCCACATTCACTGGAGCTTCGACTACTGAGGGGCCTGGAGTGTTCTCGCTGATCACTTTGAGGGCCTCGTCTACGGAGAGCATCGGATAAGGAGACGAGCGGTGTCGCCGAGTTGGACCTGCGTTGGGATCATTTGGTTGCAGTCTTTCTGACGGTGACGTATGTGCTTTCGGGACCGCATGGCCATGGCCGTGGCTGTGGGAATGATCGTGGTGGTGGTGATGGATATGCTCTGTGTGTCCCTTCGCATGATGACTTTCACAAGATATGCCAGCATCGGCTTCGAGTTTCTTCACGCCGCCAGCATGGGCAGCCCTCGAGTTTGCCCCCGCTGCTTGGGTACATGCGTGGGGTAGAAGCTTGATGATGGCTTCGAGATTCTCCTTAGCACCCTTCGGAGACCCCGGCAGCGTAAGGATCAATGACTTATGCCGAACGCCGGCGACGGGCCTGGACATCATTGCAACTGGAACTTGTAAGCAGAGTTCATGGTGGCAGGGGATCGTCTTACAAGGCGTGACCTTCAACGAGGCGGCAAGCATGCCGTGTCTGGCTTTAACATTAGCATCTACTACAGCAATTGTCCGAGAGCACTCACATAAGCCCAGAGGCATGACGATGGATGAGAGGCGACACGGCCTTTTACCCATCAGCTCCATCCGATACTTATTACAACCAAGCCGACAAACCTCAGGAGTGTTATCCTTGACGGCGAAACCAGTACCACCGCTTAACAGAATGAGGTTAAACCAGTCAGACCCGTCGGTCCAGTCGCAGACGGCTCGCTGGATGTCGAGCACATTATCAGGCACGATCTTGGTAGCGGGTTGCTCCCAGCTGGTCGGGCCCTCTGTTGTCAGTAAGCCGGAAAGCGCACTGATAGACTTGTCGGTGGAGGGGTTCTGGGACGCGGTGTCTGAAACTATCAGGATTGCGGGTCTGAGGGTATTGCCTGCCATTGTGAGTGACTGGGAGGTGCAGGAGGGAGGAAGTCGAGGTTGATATCACTGCCCGCTCTCCGTTCCGCCCCGCCCAGCCGCGGAACCCTCCGCTTCGGCCCTTTCCTTCCACCACAACTCCTGATAACAACTGCCAGAATCATACACCTTGAAATGTCGACTCTGGATGTGAATGATTCAAATAATACTAGCCCTTTTGTCTACTAGTCATCTACCGCATCTAATGTAAACACCCATCCAACCCACCAATCAGCCACCAGTTAGCGTGTCATAAACCTCTTCTCAACTTTCCTACCTGCGCCTAGGCTCCTCTCTACTCTTCGTCTTCGGCATCTGTATCGAAACGAGCTGATAGATGTCTGAGTAGGGAGATGTGTTTAGTACAGGAGACTGACCGCCTTCCTACTGGAGGCAGTATCAGACCGCTTTCCAATTCTGCCGGTCAATAGGGCTCGCCCTCCACGGCCCTTGTCCGATCTGTTGCGTAGTACTAGGAGGTGTAGCACAGCAAGTTGATTGTGTCGTGTAAAAACTCAGGGGTTCTCTCGGGACTTTGGTCAAAGCCCTGGACCCATACAAAACAGGTGACAAAGTGGCTCTCCGCCAGGTCCCGGAATAACATCCTCCTTTCAGGCATACAGGCCACCCATACTACTCAACACGATCCTTCCTGACTTCGCCCCGCCTATCCCGCCAGCCACTGCATCTCGAGCCAATAACCAGCTCCAATTCTCCTGCAAGTGACGAGGTGATGGCTCTGTCCGGCGGTTGTTTGACAGGTGCTCCGGGCAAATCTACTCGTCAACACAACCCGTGTTGACGTGGCCATCTTAAACGGGCGGGCAGCCTTGGGTTCTAGCCCAGCACCATGTCCAGTCATGTCCAGTTGGATCACATGCCGCTGCAGACATGCTGCTGTACTTTTGCCAGGGTGCGAATTACAGCGAAACCTTAGCCTTTAAGTTTGCCGCGTTGCCGCCTCCATTGTGGAATCACACTGTCGCCGTTGGCTTTACACGGGGTACAGTATGGCCGACCCCTCGCAGACCACGACTGCAGCGCTGTCCACCCAAGAGATCATTCCTGATGTTGGTCGCAGCCTTCAAGTTCAATTCCAGGAACATTTGACTAACAAGCGCAGGACAATCCCCATTCTGGAGAAGACCCTGCGTTTCTCACCGACTCGTTAGCATTCGGCCCTTCTGTCCTCTCGATCTGACAGCTGATGTGGAAGAAAAGGGACGTCGCAAGCTCAACATACTCCTTGTGTTCCAGTGTCTTGAACTACCAGTGGGTTTTACTGCGCATCATCTATCCCAGCCTCCAATAACTCCGCGCAGGTATGAGAATGGCCGCCGGTACCACGGCTACCGGGAAGGCGAGTACATGATGCCGAACGATGACCGTGAGCAAGACCGCTTGGATCTTGTCAGTGCCGCCCTCTGCTATAATAGCACCCGCTAAACGTTCCGTCATAGGCTCATCATATATTCCGCCTCTCCGTCGGTGGTGCCTTGTACCGTGCACCTGTTGACCTTAGCTCCGCGCGGATACTCGACCTGGGTACAGGCACTGGCATATGGGCTATTGAAATTGCTGAGTGAGTTTGCACGTCTGTTTATGTTACTAGCTAATGAAACAGTGAATTTCCTCGAACGAATGTTCTCGGTGCGAAACAATTGATATTTATTTGGTTGTCGTTCTGACTGACCATCACAGGAATCGATCTCAGCCCTATCCAACCTCGCTGGTATGTAAGGCCCTATAGCAGGTCCTTTCTATACCGCGGTGATTAACAGTCAGTTTAGGGTGCCGCCGAATTGCTTCTTCGAAGTCGACGATTACGAATCCGAGTGGGAATTTTCGAAGCCGTTTGATTTTATTCACGCTCGTGCTCTCGCAGGCTCGGTGCGAGATTTCCCCGGTCTTTATGACCGCATTATGCAAAACCTGAAACCTAGCGGTTATGTGGAGGTCGTCGAAATTGCTATGGAGCCATTTGCAGATGACGAGTCATTAGACAAAGCGCCGAATACGGCTGAATGGTCAAGTCTCCATAACCAAGCCTGCGAGAAATTTGGGAAGAGCATGAATATCGCCCATCGCCACAAGCAGTGGATGACTAATGCTGGATTCATAAATGTGAAAGAGGAAATCATCAAGGTGTGCCTCTATATTCGTCGATACGGTTAATTGCTTATACCCATGCAGGTTCCCCTTAATCCCTGGGCCAAAGACCGGAGGATGAAGGAGCTAGGGCGCTACCAACAGGTCAACATGCTCGAGGCAATGGAGTCCTACTCTATGGCGCTCTTCACCCGGGTCTTGGGCTGGAGCGCTGACGAGGTCCAAATTCTCTTTGCCGGAGTGCGGAGTGAGACGATGGACCGGTCTCTCCATCTTTACGGCAAGTTTTATTTTGTATATGGCCAAAAGGAATGAGCAGAACCCCAGCAATGGGATGCAGTATGACGGCGCAGGTGTATATGGAACACGCTTATGCGAATAACCCTAATACTAATACTTGTCCTTTCCTTGCCTTCCAGGGGTGCAACAGACAAATCTTGATGACATACAAAGATGGCCGTGGATCGCATTATTTATTCTATTCTCCCCTTGCATATCTTAACTCTTAATGTCTTCCATGTATCCAGAGCCAAGTTCTGCAATTCGGATTTGAACCAAACGTGGAACAACCACAGTCTGCCGTATCTTCTCTTCGGCCTGCTCCTGCACGTCGTCAAGGACGCGTTGTGCCTCTTCCTCCTCGTCATCAGCGTGTGTATCGACATACGCCGTCACTAGCTTTCCTTGTGTTCCTCGATCATTCCTTATCGTCCAACAACGCAGTCCAGGGCTTTTAGCCTGCGAATTGACCTGCAGGACGACAATGCGGTATGGGCCATCTATCAGCTCGCCGGCATCGATTCGTAGCTCGAACTGTAGTCCTCGTGGGCAGAATACGACGTCCTGCGGCACAGGCTGCTTTGAGTCGCTCTGAGAAATCGCAGTCCGATTGCACCTTGTTGAAGAACTTTGCGACTGCTTTCAACATGATGGTCAGATCAGCGCTGTGTCTGCGTTTGAGCGGGTTAATGAGAGACAGAGAAAGGAACAGAGGGATCTGGATCTCGTGCTTTGTGATGCGAGAGGCTTGGTATGGGATGAAGTATGTGTATTGCCAAAGTAGACATCGTGATATTTTCATATTGGTGTTGCTTCGGTGGGATATGGTATAGTGAATCAGATGTTACTTGCATTCACTGCCTCGTGGAGTATTATGGGAGGTGTTAGAGGGAAGAACTAAGTTGGAATAGAATGAGACTGTTCTGATCAATTAGCTATCTAGCATCGACCGGCCACAGAAGATCCCGCTCTCCTAACAGTCATGTCCTCGTCACTCGCTTCTGATGCTCTAGCCACCTCTATCCATTGCGCATAGGCAGCCCTGTTGGATCCCTGAGCTGCATTCCAGACCTCATTGGGTATCCATCCATCCGAAGTCGTCTGCAGCGACATCTTGAGCCACATCTTCAGTTTCTGCATCGTCTCGAAATCTTCATATTGCCGGGCGTGATCACGCAGTTCCTCTTCGCTGGGATGATACTCGCAGTCGCCTGGCAATTCCAGCTCCGTTTAGAGATCCTTCAGATCAATCAATTCCTGGCGTATAGCCGGCGCACCATCCCTCCATGATGTGAAACAGTAATGGAAGAGCCTGAAAAATGTCGGATCGAGAGACCTCCCAAGCCGCATTTTAGGGATTGTACGGCTCACGATAACGTCGTAGGTCTGGTGACAGATGGAAACGTCTTTGGTGATATTATGGCCTTCCTTGGTTGTTGGCCTGTTCGCGTCGCCTTCGTCACCTGCTGGAGTCTCGTTGGGAAGAGCCGCAAAGTCCGGCGTGGAATCGGCGTATATAAATGCTGGCTCGATACATGCAAATTTCCGGTCAGCCCCGTGACAGTGTGTAGGTTATCGGGGAAACGAATATGTTCCTGGCGACTCTGGCTCCGGGACACAGTCTTGCGGCTGCGCCACGCAGACGAGGGAAGCTAAACTGGAGCACGCGTGACTGCCGTTGCAGCTCATCCTGATGCAGCTATCGACCAGCAGTGTACAGATAAGGATCTGAAGCTTTTGGAGTCAATGTCAGAGCAACGCTTTAATATCGGATATGGAGGAACACTTACCAGAGGCTGTCGATTTGGCGTCGGAGTGTAATGAGTGGGCCGACTTATGTCTCCCAACTGGACAGCAGAGTTTCCCGCCCATCTTGTGAGAGAACAGATTGCTGAGAGGAAGCAGGATAGGAGAGAGAGGAGAGAGAGAAATAGGAAGTGAAGGTGAAGATGAAATCCAGATCTAGAAAGTCATGTGATTATCTTGTCGAGCGAAGTGGATGGAAGGAATTGGCTGGGTGAGCGTCGAGGAGTTGTAAGATAGGTGGATAAAGAATCTAATTATGTGGGAAGGGACCTGATATTTTCCAGCCAGCCAACTACCTCCGAGCAGTACAGGGTATAAACCATTTCTATAGCTTCACTCGACGCCAGATACTACACCCTAAGCCAAATTCAGCAAGGCAACCAGCGAGATACTCAATACAATGCAATTGATTAGAGCATCCAGAAAAAGGTACAGACAGATCAGAACCAACGCCTCCATGCTGTATATAAGATAATAAAGAAAATAGGAGAATAGCAGGTCGTACAGATACCTCTGGGCCATTGTCTTCTGTGTACAACAGCGGCCTAAGCTCCAAAGTCCGCGGCTTTCCCTCCCACCAGGAGCCCAACAATCAAACCAAACAGGCCGAGTACTGAGCTGAAAATCTCTATGACAAGAATCTTCACAAAACTGTCGCAGCGGAGTTAGCTTTATCCCGGCAGGATCGACGATTGGAAACCAACAGGCTTGGATCCGCTGCATCCGCCAGAGCAGCACCGCTTCCATTGATACCGACCGAAATACCGCAGACTAGATTGCAGGCGCCCACCGTGATTCCGCCCCAGAAAAGCGCATATCCAGTGTAGTAGCTGCTGCCGGAGAAGATGTCGTCCTGGTTGACGATGTTGAGTTTCGACGAGAAGACGATGGCCATGATCACGCCATAGATCGCGACTACTTCGCAGAAGATGATGGAGATCAGGTTCTTGGTCCGGATTCTCGGAGCTTTCACGCCTCCGCCGACGATCGATGAGCCCGTGAGGAAGATACCCCTGGCGGCAGGGTCAGTAACCGTCGTATATGGGAGACGTCGAGTCCGTGCGATCATACCAAGCTGCTCCGACAACTGACAGTCCTATGCAAAGCCCGATCCCAAGGTTTGCCCACGCGTAGGGCGAGACATCCAGGAGGAACTGACCAACCTAGCCGGTGTCAGCGAAGTCCGTCAGGAAGAGTATCGCGCCATACGTTAAACGCCTCGCCATTCCCGTGAAAGAGCATATCTATAGGGCTATATCAGCTAAGCGCGATGGGTATTGTCAGCGGGGGAGACTTACAGCCTCCTATCACGAGTAGTGCGAAGGTAGCAGCGCCGGCGGAATAGGCGAGACCCATGGCTGCCTCCAAAGACGGACACGAGATAAACCGAAGAAAGGGAATAGGGTCAAAGAGGCGAAAAACACAGGAGCAAGAAAGGAAGCTTGCTCGGGCAGAGCGAGTAGATTCGACTCGGGGGGAGGAGAAACGGCGGGCAGGAAGAGAGCTGTCTGTCGGGCTGGCTGGCAGCGGTCGGGCCGGGTTAATCCGTGGCTACAGCAATGCTCCGGCCAAGCAAGAAGGGTCCATGGCTGTTTCTTCCCCAGACCGTTTCATGGTCCTGCGCTGCCTCCAGTCGCCCAATTTCGATATCTCCTCCCTCCCTAGCTGAATTGCGGCCACTTTGCCATTTTCTTCCTCTCTCCTCCATGACCCTGGTCCTTTAATACCCTGCTCTGCTCCTTCCCTCCGTCTCTTCTCCTCTCCGCCTTTTCTCCTCGCGGGCTGAGTCCGCTACCCCCCTATTCAACTATCAACTTTTCGCCATGGCCTCCACTTCTGGCGTAGGGTCGTATTCGAACCCATTGAAGAAGTTCAAGTATGTTGGCTTGCAGGCTCTACGGGTTCGGTTGTCGCTAATAGCTTAGATTGGTGTTTCTGGGGGAACAGAGCGGTGAGAACCCAGATGAGGCTATACTGCGACGAATGATCCTCTGACGACTCGCTGCAGTTGGGAAAACATCGCTGATCACGAGGTTCATGTACGATTCGTTTGACAACACGTATCAGGCCACGATTGGAATCGACTTCCTGTCAAAGGTGGGTTATCCGCTGCTTTGTCCGTGGTCGACGGCAATCAGCTAATGCTCGTTAGACGATGTACCTCGAAGACAGAACAGTCCGTCTCCAACTCTGGGACACCGCCGGTCAAGAGCGATTCCGATCCCTTATTCCTTCATACATTCGAGACTCCAGTGTCGCCGTGGTCGTTTATGATATCTCCAGTGCGAAATCCTTCCAGAACACGCGGAAATGGATCGACGATGTGCGCGGGGAACGCGGGAACGATGTGATCATTGTGCTGGTGGGCAATAAGACCGATCTCAATGACAAGCGGGAGGTCACGACGGCGCAAGGCGAGGAAGAGGCGAAGAAGAACGGGTTGATGTTCATCGAGACAAGCGCCAAGGTCGGCCACAACGTTAAGCAACTATTCCGGAGAATCGCCCAAGCGCTGCCAGGAATGGAGGGTGAAGCCAATCGGGGTGAAAATCAAAGTTGGTTCTCCTATCGCCTGGGTCTCTGTATGGATGCTAACGGACAACTCAGTGATTGATGTCAATATATCCCCCAAGGAGACCACGAGCAATGACGGCTGCGCCTGCTGAATGTCTATTCAGTGTTTCCGGTCCGCTTCCTGCGTTTTGATGCCCTAGACCTCAATGATGGTTGAGGTTCTTCGTGATGCCCTACTACCTTTGAGATGTACATTTTTCCTTGCGTTACGGTGACTAGCGTGTTAGATCAATGTCTTATTGGATTCCACCAGCGCTCATGTTTGACGTGAGGGAGCGCGATTGCTCGGGTTATCGTGTCGCGGTACTCGAGGGTTTGAGACGGATGCATACTTTCTCTGTAGGACTTCTCAGTCAGGTAGACTAGGCGACTGTACAATATATGTGTCATTGATAAACTACTATAGTAGTGCAGAGTCGGTCGCAGTGAAGAGAGCTGACAGTATATCCCGCACAAGGGCATAATTGGCTGGCGACATAATTGGCATAGCATAAGGCGTAAGGCATAAAATGCATAAGCGACATGACCCGCGCATACAATACGGTACAATACGTACAATACGGTACGACCCAACGTCACTGCAGAAGGGGGTAGCGATCGGCCAGCGGATCTGACGGCTCTCAGCCTCAGCTTCTCCTGGCTGCCGACTTCATCAAAACCTTTTCTTCCTTCTCCTCCATCTCGGCTCCAGCCTCCCATCTACTGCTTGCCTCTCCCCTGCCGTCCTTGAGTCACCGTCTGCGACCTCATCGGCGGCCTCCATCATGGGGTTTTCATCCCGCTTCCTCCGCGTCCCGCGGCCTGAGGTTCGTCAACTCCCACTACTTTCCCCCCTGGTCTTCGGCCCGATGAAACTAATCTCCGGCTTCTCGTCGGCTCGCAGACCTTCCTCTATGTCATGAGCCTGGAGACAGGCGCTTCACTGATCACCCTGTCGCTCCTTCTCAATAAGATCAGTGGTCTCTACGGCTTACTGGCTTTGTTGACCGGTTACCATCTCTCCCCGGTTCAGCTGTCTATGTACCTCTTCTCCCTTCTGGTCCTTGGCCTCACAACTCTCCTCTTCCCGCATATTCGGAAACAGTCCCCGTTACAGTGTCTGGCTCTCGCATGGCTCTACGCATTCGATAGCGTCATCAACGCCGCCTACACCGCCGCTTTTGGTGTCGCTTGGTTTATGGTCGTTTCGCAACATTACGATAACGGCACGGCATCGGGACCGGGAAGCGAAACCATCGAGCAAACGGCAGGGTTTACCAGTCCCAAGTACGATTCATCCTACACGGAAATCACGAACAACCAGGATGGAAGCAGCTTCTCGTACACAGGAAGCGGCACCGAATATCAGAGTACTTCGGACGGTCTCAGCAATGCGGTGAGCCAGCCGGAAAGCTTCCAGAGCATTGTCTTTATTTCCCTGCTTTGGGCCATCCGCCTCTACTTTGTCTTCGTCATGCTCGCCTTTGCCCGCCAGACCGTGCGTCTGTATGTTGCCGCGCCGCGCCACACTCAGCTCCCTACCCACAGCCGCAACACGTCCGTTGGTAGCGTGGCCGATATCGATCGTGAGCCGTTTTCGTCATTCAGCCCCGATGGCCAGGGGTGGCGGGGGAAGCTTGGTCGGGCCATGATCAGCATCAACCGGAACTACTTCTTGGCCGAAGAGGAGGAGAGCAACTGGATGGCTCACATGGGCCGCAAATTCCGCAGTCGCGGCGAAGGTGCGGAACTTCCCGGCCCTCTCGAGAGGGAAAGAAGACGTCGCTCTGGGACTGGTCCTCCCCAACCATCTCGATCCGCCGTGCAGTCTGCTGCCTTGCAACAACCGATCTACGAACAGGATCCGGGGATGAATGTCAAGATGCAAGATTGGAACGATGACAGGTAATTGGCCAACTTTCGTCCCTTCGTGAATGGCGTTGTCAATCATTTGTTCGGAGTCTGATGATGTTCGCACCACGCAATATGCTCATGGTCACCCGCAACCCTCCAGTCCAGCCGGCGGCCTGCTCCTGAAATAAAGGTGACAGAGGTATTGCACATACCCCTCCGGTCGTTATTTTCTTGCATATTCCTCGGTTTTATATATGTCGATATGGTCTACATAGCTGGTGGTGATTTGGGTGTCATGACTGGGATGACTGGTAATGTCTCAATCGTCGTTGGGGGAGGTCGTGGTTGGTCGACACGCGGGACTCTATGGAGGGTGTAGATGCCCATGGCCCTGGCGTCTGGATGTGTACATTTAATCGATATGGTTCTGGATTGGCGTCGAGGAATGCATTTATTGGCACATTTGATATTGAATCGAATATTGACACCTGGCTTCCCAGGCAGCAATAATTACTAATGCCTGAATTGCGATATGTGATGCCTGAAGGCGCTAGCCGTAGTCGGTAAGTTTGCAACTTGCTATCAGCTGTTTGCACCGATGTCGTGATCGCAATCCAATGATAAGACTGCCATTTTCGACTCCGATGGCGGAGAAGAGCCCTATATTTCTTCCTCGTTCCTTTTCTTTTCGGATTGTCCAAGAGGAGCTGAATATTCAGGAATCCTCTGCTGCTCTCTTCCTTTGCTTCTTTTCCCGCTGTCAGAGTGTGGTGGTGTCCTACATGCTGACATAGTCCGGATCTACTCTTTTACTGCGCTGTGAAGGTGCGCATCCAGGCTGTCAGGATGGCATCGGTTTCAGCTGCCGGAGAAGCAGGTAAGTATTTCAGTGACTCTACTTCTGCTCCGTTGCAATTGTCTGCGCTGTCATAAGTCGGCCGAGGACTGATCTGTTCTGCAGCGGCCCGAGTCGCATACCTGCTTAGCGACGTCGTTGTCTCCGTCCAACCGTCTCTGCGGACAGACTCGTTGTTTTCCAAGCCGCTCAAAGCTTTGAAGGCAAGCAATACTCAGAACGTCCTGGCCAAACGTACAACAGAGGTAGGTGGTAGCCGCAGGAACTCCATATGGTGTGGTCTAACCGGACGCAGGTTGTCCCTGTTCGATTTAATGAGGACCCTCTTCTCTCCGCCTTCTATCCGTTGCAGGTCGGCAACACTGTCTCTGTCGTCACAGGGTCGTCTGTCTTGCTCTCCTCGATCCCCCACCTCTACCGCTTGGCGAACCATCCCCTGGTTATCCATGTTGCGTTGGAGCCCTCTCCTTCCCCAGACTACTCCGTCATCAGCTCGATTCGACAGTGTGGCTTTACTTTCCTGCACTCAGAGACCCTCCAGGAGGCCCAGGATATTGCCGTCACGGCTCATGCCTTGGCTTTGAAATCCGGAAAGGGCGTCATCCATTTCTTTGATCCCGCAAACTCTGCCAACGATAACGGTATTCCCGCTGAAGACGTGGAAGTCGTGAAGACAGTGCTCGGCTCTTCCGGAAACACTGCATCTCATACCGCTGGGGTTGGTGGGCAGAGCCTGTACGCTGAATCTGGGCGTGTCGCCACCGTGACGGATGAGGAGGTGGAAGCCCCTTCTAATGGACAGACTGGTACCTCCACTCCGCTGCAGCCGTCACAAGCCCAGACTCCCTCGAGTGTTAGTGTCGATAACTCGTCCGTTGGTTCTTCGAGGAGGGACAGCAGCGCAGATAGCCGTGCTCTTAGCTCAACGGCTACGACTATTGACAGCTCGAACGTGCGGCCGGTTAACGCTACGGACATCTTCCGCTGGGCTACGCAGATCTGGGGTGTACTGTCGAAGCTGGTGGGGCGGAGCTACCATGCCATTGAGTACACTGGCCCAGCTGATGCCAGTTCGGCTATTTTCGTCTTTGGCTCGACCGGCGTGTTTGTGGATACTCTATCGAACGCAAATGCGGACAGCGAACTTGCGAACGTTGGACTCATCACTGCGCGTCTGTACAGACCGTGGCTTGGTGGGCAGTTGGTGAGCTCGATCCCGAAGTCCATTGAGAAGATAGCGGTCCTGGAGCAGGTCCGTAAGACCACAAGATGGGGTCCCTCGTTCATGGACCTTCTCTCAAGCTTGACTCCGTCCGCTGCTGGGGTTCAGAGTCCACGGATTGTCGGTTACCGGCTGGGCTACGTCGAGCCATCCACTGTTGTCCAGGCTCTCCGTGGAATTATGCAGAATCTGGACGCCGCGTCGCCAATCCAGAACCTAGAGATTGGAACCTCCAAAGCTCCAGCCGTTGAGACGGCAGTCGAGCAGCCTCAGCTTGAGAATGCTTACTTGAAAATCCTGAACCAGCTCTTCGGCAATCGTTTACACCTTGCGAATCAGTTGACCTCGAAGAATACTGGGGTTTCTTCGACGATTGCAGCAAGTCCGGAATACGGGTTTGGTGCCCTGATCGCGAGAATGGAGCACCGTTCACGGTTCATCCGCGAGGTTGAGGAAGCGTCAAAGTCCACCAGCTTTGCGACCGACGTTCCCAAGACGTGGCTGTCGAAATGGGCACTGAATGTCAAGGATTCCTCCAAGGCAAACAGACTGGCACCGGATGTCATTGGCCGTCTGTCCAACGATGGCTCCAAGTTGGCCAGACAGCTACTGGATTCTAAGCAACTTTTCTATGACGAGTCCCAGTGGCTCATCGGCTCCGATGCCTGGGCATATGATCTTGGGAACTCCGGTGTCCATCACGTCCTTGCATCTGGGGAAAATGTCAACATGCTTGTTGTCGATTCTCAACCCTACTCTGAGCGCACGGCTGCCGATCCGACCCGCCGGAAAAAGGATATTGGACTGTACGCCATGAACTTCGGTAACGCATACGTTGCATCTGTTGCGGTTTACAGCTCCTACACTCAGGTCCTGCAGGCAATGTCTGAAGCTGAGCAGTTCAAGGGTCCTTCGGTTGTTGTCGCTTATCTTCCATACAATCAGGAGAATGACTCAGCTCTCACCGTTCTTCAGGAGACAAAGAGGGCTGTCGACCTCGGCTACTGGCCTCTGTACCGCTGGAACCCTGGAAACGATGACACCGGGGATCCCAAGTTCTCCCTTGACTCGGAGCGTCTCAAGCGTGAACTCGAGGACTTCCTCCGCCGGGATAACCAACTTAGCCAGCTTATGAACCGCCACCCTAAGTATTCGTCCGTCCTCTCCGAGTCTTACGGCACCGAAGTTCGTGCGCTTCAGAAACGCAAGGCAAAAGACTCGTATGCGGAGTTGCTGGAGGGTCTGTTTGGTGCTCCGTTGACTATTCTCTTTGCGTCAGACAACGGCAATGCTCAGAACCTTGCGAAGCGCCTTGGAAACCGCGGTCGTGCAAGGGGGCTGAAGACTATGGTCATGGGGATGGATGACTTTCCCATTGAGGACTTACCAACAGAGGAGAATGTGGTTTTCATAACTAGCACCGCTGGCCAGGGAGAGTTTCCTCAGAATGGGCGCGCCCTCTGGGAAGTTGTGAAAAATTCTGGGGATTTGGACTTGTCGACCATCAACTATTCCGTGTTTGGTCTTGGTGACAGTCACTACTGGCCGCGAAAAGAGGATAAGATTTACTACAACAAGCCGTCCAAGGATCTTGATGCGCGGGTTGCCTTCCTTGGTGGCCGCAAGCTCACGGACATTGGTCTCGGTGACGATCAGGATCCAGACGCTTTCCAGACCGGCTATTCTGAATGGGAGCCACGACTGTGGCAGGCTCTGGGCGTGGACAAGGTCGAGGGCCTGCCTGAGGAGCCGCCACCGTTGACCAACGAGGACATCAAGGTCCAGTCGAACTACTTGCGTGGAACGATTGCCGAAGGACTGCTGGATGAGACGACAGGCGCTATTTCTGCTACGGACTTGCAACTGACCAAGTTCCACGGAACTTATATGCAAGATGATCGCGACGTCCGAGACGAGCGCAAGGCACAGGGCCTTGAACCAGCCTACTCGTTCATGATCCGATGCCGCCTGCCGGGTGGTGTCGCTACGCCTTCTCAATGGCTCCAGATGGACGCTATCAGCAGCTCGTGTGGAAACGAGACCATGAAGCTTACCACTAGACAAACGTTCCAGTTCCACGGTGTGATCAAGCGGAACCTGCGGTCTGCCATGCGGGGGATTAACCAGGCGCTTATGACAACCATCGCAGCTTGCGGCGATGTCAATCGCAACGTCATGTGCAGCTCTCTTCCTGGACTTTCTACTTATCACCGTGAGGCACACGCTTGTGCTAAGAGGATTAGCGACCATCTTCTCCCAGCTACGACGGCGTATCACGAGATTTGGCTGAAGGACGAGAGTGACAAGAAGGTTCAAGTGGCGGGAGACGCTGTTGTCGACAGCGAGCCGCTTTATGGACCGACGTATCTTCCTCGCAAGTTCAAGATCACCATCGCAATCCCTCCGCACAATGATACGGATGTCTATGCGCATGATATCGGCCTGGTCGCCATTAAGAGGTCGGATGGGCATCTGGAAGGCTTCAACGTCCTTGCTGGGGGTGGTATGGGTGCCACTCATAATAACAAGAAGACCTATCCGCAGGTTGGTCGTATGCTTGGGTACTTCCCAGCCGAGGATATCCACATTGCCTGCGAGAAGATCATGCTCGTCCAGCGTGACCATGGTGATCGCCAGAACCGCAAGCATGCCCGTCTCAAGTACACCATTGACGACATGGGAGTCGACACCTTCCGGGAGAAGGTCGAGGCCCTTCTGCCGGATGGCCAGCGCTTCGGCGAGCCCCGTCCGTTCAAGTTCTCGTCGAACATTGACACGTTCGGGTGGCAGAAGGACGAGAAAGGGCTGAACCACTTCACCTTCTTTATTGAGAACGGACGCGTGGAGGACACGGCCGACTTCCGGATGCGCACTGGACTCCGCGAGCTCGCGCAGCTGGACAAGGGCGAGTTCCGCCTCACGGGCAACCAGCATCTGATCCTGTCGAATATCAAGAACGAAGACCTCCCGGTAGTCAAGGACCTGATGGCCAAGTACAAGCTGGATAACACGTCGTTCAGCGGACTGCGTCTTTCGTCGTCCGCCTGCGTCGCCTTCCCTACCTGTGGTCTGGCAATGGCCGAGTCCGAGCGCTACCTCCCGGTCCTCGTCAGCAAGCTTGAGTCAACTCTGGAGGAAGTAGGCTTGTCCAGCGATAGCATCGTCATGCGTATGACGGGATGTCCGAACGGATGCGCCCGTCCATGGCTTGCGGAGGCAGCGTTCGTGGGCAAGGCTTACGGGGCTTATAACATGTACCTCGGAGGTGGATACCACGGACAGCGGCTGAACAAGCTGTTCCGGTCGTCGATCAAGGAGGATGAGATCCTGGAGCTGATGCGTGGGCTTCTCAAGCGGTATGCGCTGGAGCGGAATACGGACGGCGAGGAGCCGGAGAGGTTTGGGGACTGGTGCGTCCGGGCGGGTGTCATCAACAAGACTACGGACGGAACCAACTTCCACGAGGGGGTAAGTTGCCTGTCTTATGGCATGAGCTGGCTGAGCTAACAATGCATGCTACAGGTTGCGGAAGATGATGACGACGAGTGAACCAGCGACTTTGAATTACGATAGTTGATGCCGACATTGCATGTATTTTTGGTTATTGTACATAGAGGATCAATACTTACGGCGATATGTTTCTCGTACAGGACATCCCTGGTGACTGCACACCTCCAGTTTTGGAGGGACCTTCTCCCTTGATTTCTTTTCAATGTCAACCAGATTCTCCGGGCGATACATAGAATCAGCCTCCATGCGGCGAATGGCTGACGCGTGGATATTGGCCTCCTGGGGAATATTCCGTGTTTCACCACGGGGCAGAGGCCACCGGACAGGCTCCCAGTATTGATCCTGCCGCAAGTCCATTCTCCGAAATGGGAGGAATTCCAGCATTCTCCAGGACAAAACCTCGGGCCATGGGACTCCATGGCGGTATCGCAGGCTATCATGGAGTTGACTGTGGGTACTTGCGCTCCTAAGCGCGTGTTCAAATCGGGAATTTATTCCATCTTCGCTGCCATGCTGGCCAGTAGTGTTGTTGTTGGCCTGAAGAGTCGAGGCATCGGCGCAGTTGAACTCTACGAGCTTGTCCAGGTCAAACGTCAGCCCTGCCCTCTGCGCTTCGTGGACCATCCACACCAACGGGACGTGGCTTAGCGGCCAGTCTTCATTCTCGCTCAGCTGCATTCCACCTCCGACGTCTGGGTGGTTTCCCGGAAACCACACCTCATCGACATCCTGGTCGGCGTCCTCTGCGCCATCCCCGTCTTCCGCACTGGTCCCATGGCGACTGGAAGGCCGATAGAGCGTATCTGGGCCGCCGCACTCCTGCGAGATGATTTGATGCGCACCGCGCTTGCCTCTATCCCTCCAAGAGAAGCGACACCCTTTTTCCCTATTGGTATGCAATCGGTGCCGCAGAAGCCAGCCATGCAACTGTGCAGTGCGCGAGCGCGCCCGCGGATGCCAATCGGACAACAGCTCGTTCCGGAACCTAATGCGTCGCTCGTCGATACTGACCGCATGCCGAAGCACCTTGGCGGTCGTACACGTCGTGTACGGGAACTGCAGCTTGTTGCGGCGCACCTCGATGCACGGAATGCTATTGACCGCGTCGAAGAGCCCCAGAAACCGGATCTGCGCCAGGGGCCGGCAGAACGTCTCGCGGAACGCCTTCATCGTGCTGTACTGCTCTTCCCGCTTTCCCGTATCCCGGCTCGTGCACCGCATCTTCCACCTCGCGAAGAGCTGCCACGCTAACTGGATCAGCGCTTCGTTCCCGGCTCCCAGCAGCCCGATATGATCCAGCATCTCGGCAACCAGCAGCGCGACATAGCCCCCCCCCGACTGAAGCCGAAGATGTACACGCTGTCTCCGGGGGCGTGCAAGCGCACGAGGAACCGATACGCGGCCATGACGTGCTGCGCGACGGACGAGCCGACGGCGGCATCTCTTGCTTTTAGCTCCCAGGCGCGCACTCGGCCGGGGTTTCGCGCCAGCAGGCTCGAGCTCGGGTATGTGCCGAAGCCCGGCTGGTAGTGGCAGCGCTGGCAGATGGCCTCGGAGTCTAGCATCTCGTGGGTGTCAGTTCAGCCCGGAGTCGGTCTGGACAGGACTCAGTCGGCTTACTCGGAAGATCTTGAGGATGTTGCTGTCTGTCCCGTCGCCCCGAAATCGGTATCCAGTCGCGTCGACGCCTATGATAAGTTGCTTCATTCTGCTGTTCTTCTTGTCGGTGATACAAGTCGAGATGGATATGGGCCGTAACTGGTGACGTCAATTGCTTGTCTGAGTACGTCCATGGATCCAGCTGGCAGTATGTATCATTTCCCTTACAGAACATATCACTAACAGTTGATGAGATGCGAGGAGTAGATTTAAGATACTGGGAGCGATCCAGACTGCTGGCAATGAATTAATGACGTGTATTATTAATCTAGCTGACAGATAGTGATGCGAAGTCAACACAATCAGAGGACGAGAGCAGCAGCTATGACGGAAGCAAGAACGGAACCAGCAACGTTGCCCACAGTCTTACCAGCGCTATTGGTGTACTCAGACGAGGAGCCGGCCTTCGCACCACCAGATGCCATGGACACGGCCCTGCGACCGTTGTCGTCATGGTCATCGTCACAGGGGGTTCCAACCACAGGGCCGACCTGGACGATGCCGGGACCAGCGAGGATGGTGTCGTGGGTCACCTCCCTGTCGCTGCTGGTCAGGACCAGATACGACTGGCCCATAATGCCCTCGGGGACGGTGACGGAGAACCGCCCGTTGACCTCCGGTCTCAGATCCGCAAATACGGGACCGAGGAGGGTGATGAACGCGGCGAAGACATGGTCCGTCGGCCTGAAGTGCTCGCCAGCATCTACAGTGACCGTCGCGCCAGCCTGGACGGTCCTCTCGTCGGTTATGATGGTAAGAGGAGGGAAGATCTGGAATGGCAGCTTGCCCTTGCCCGTGGGACAGGACACGATGAATGGAGCGACTAGCGTGTTGACCTGGGCGAAGTCAAGTGGCACTTCGAACGGTCGGAATGGAACCAGCCCCAATGCAGCGCGGAAGAAGGCGCTGTGCCGGCCCTCGATGCCCAGGATGCTGGCCGCGCCGGTCACGTACCTGTCGCTGTCGAGCTGGGCCGCAGCGCCGGCGTAGGCGCTGACGCCAACGCCCTCCAGGATATTGGCCAAGGCGACGAAGGATTTCGGATCCGTCGAAGGGAAGTCGTATTCGCAGGCGCTCACGGGGTGGGCCCCGGCATCTATCCAAGTTAGTCCTGTTTGTCACTATACTAGATTCCAAACATACCAGTCAGAGCCTGAGTCAAGAAATCGACATGAGCTCTCTCGTTGGTAGCAACCTGCTGCAGGTTGGTGTAGAAGGGGTCGGGGAAGCCGGCATCCAGGAATTCCTGGTGGGTGTAGTTGTGCAGGCCCTCGGCGTAGAACGCGGTTTCCAGCTGCTCGAGAGCCAGGGCAAAGTTGAGGACCCTGTCTGATACCATTCAGTATGGACATGACCGACTAGAGCCAGGGCATACCATCACTGTTCTGGTTCTGGCGCTTTTGAACGGGGGAGCCATGCATAAGGCCAGCAGCGGCCCCTACAGCCCCTGCGAGAACAGAAAAGGCAATCTTCATTGTACTGAGGATTTAGAGATCAGATCAAACGAGACAGACTTACGGCACAGGGGAGAGAAACACTCGTGTGCCTTTTATCCTTCATATACTACCAACCCGGAGGACAGCGGAAGCAGACAGAGCGTGTATTCGGCACTGTGATTACCGCATGCTGATACTGGAGGGAGACGATGCATTGAGGTCAAGATGTCTTAATCGTTGGCTTGTAGTTCATGGAGCTATTCTGCAGCAGAAATATGTTATCCTCCGAGTATCTTCAGTTCGACTTAGCTCGTAGTATATCCGGCGAATATGAGAACGAGAACGAACCACTACTACTATACTCCCGCTAGGTTGCAGGCCCGCCGCAGCTGACTACTCAAATGTACCTTTTTGTATGTACCTTTTTGTATGTGTTCCCATACAAAAGGTACTTATACTTTTTCGCGTATTTTTCCCCCGCTATACTAGATACTAACGTCTCTTATCAATATATATATTATTATCTACTAAGGATTAGGTATATATATTTATTATTAATATTACCTTCTCATTCTAATAAAACCGAAAATAGGTGCCTTATAGAAGTCCCCACATCTTCCTTGTTCCCATAAGCTCGAGGTGGAAGCCATCGCTGCTCACTATGTCCGCGAGCTGGGGAATTATGACGGCTTGCTGCTCGGAAGCGTTGGCCTTCACAAGGACAGTGGCAACAGACACCTCCTTCCAATAGCCCCTGTTTGCAGCACACACCTGGCGCCAATCAACATGTTCCTGGGTAAGGAACTCGATCACTTTTTCAAGAGTCTTGTCCCAGCCGCGCTGTTGCTCGGTATTCAGAGACGGAGGGAATGATATTGGGCCATGCATGGCTCTTGGATCGATTATCTCAACTCTCCCCGGGAATCCGAGATTGTAAAGCACCTGGATCAAATCGTCGAGGAGCGAGAAAATTTCGCTGTGTCTTGCGTCGAAAGTCACTTGTATGAGGAGGGTTGTGTCGGCATCGGTTAGGGTGTTTCCTTCGCTCACACGCCCGTCCAACCTGACGCTCTTCCACGGCAACTCCCTCCTAATTAGCTTGTTGATAGCAATGTCCACAGCCAGCTTTCCGAACTTGGCGGCGGGTCCCCGTGGGGGAGGGAAAGACGACAGAGGGAAGGGAGGGAGCCAGCCGGGGCCCCCGATCCTCCACCTGTCTGTCGAGTCGATTCTGGAATCTACAGACGATTCGCCCAAGGAGCCCTGGGCCGCAGATCTGCGTTCTAAACCGCGGTTAGACCCCGTCGATTGAGAAGGGACGGTGTCAATGCTCTTTCGATGGCCGCTCATGTTGGCCTATGGGAACGAAAGAGTTGATGAGGAAAAGAGCAGAGGGGAAGGTGGATGGGAAGGCAGAGAGGAGAGAAGAGAGAAGGAGAAAAGGGAGGGGAAGCTGCTTTAAAAGGGGGGGTTGACTTGTAAGAAATAAGAGAGCTGGAGAGGGAACTCGGGACATTTCCATACACCTGAATTGATTATGCAGTCATGACAAGCAGAGATGGATGACGACGGAACCCGAGTCTAGCAAGGCCATACAAGGTATTACTACGTAGGCAATGGAGTACGCGATAAGAATCCAGCGAACTGCCTCCTGGACTGCTCCATGTATATGTATGGACCATCGTTTATCGAAGATGCATTGCCCAGAGTCAGCAGAGGCAACTACCTAAGATATTCCAGGTGTCCCCGAGCTGCTGGCCGCCTACCTGCTTCTCTTTCATGTCCTGACCCAGGATTATATACAGGCAGCGAAAGACGTGGGCTTCGAACTCCTTCCCCAGGTGCTTTGACCAGATGGGTAACTGGTAATATCTCACAGGCCATTATATATCCGCTCTTCATACATGGGGTGCCAAAAGTAGATTAACAGATTAGCGTGTAGAGACGCGACCCCAAAACAACACCACTTTTTAAACACCTCCTACACCACGACTGAGCTTGAGGATTACCCCAACCATCCAAAGGTATACGCCAAGTATCCGTCGACAGAGCCAAGGGCTCTCGAGCTATATGACATGACGTACATGTTGAACACTTCGCATGAAACAACTGTTCCAGAACGCCGTCTGCTTATGGTGATCTCCATACTGTGTCACGGGCGGAAATGGTCGATTTCACCAGGTGGTAGAAGCGTGGGCAAGCGCGGGAGGACACCACGGGCGGGGGGGAGACGGATTTCAGCAGCTGGTTAGAAACAAAGCTCGAGATGAGATGGTCAAAGGGGAATAAGGAGGAAACGGAAAAGAAAGAAGAGGGAAAATCTGGGGTTTAGATGCCTGCACTAACACGCGCTAAGCCGCCCGACCCTAAGCGAGGATGACTAAACTGCTTGCAGAGGGTTTGCTCGCCTGCCTAGTCAGCTTCTGGTATACTTCATCCTGTGCAATATAGTAGCAGAACCTCGGAGGCCGCATCAACATGCAGGTCTTTGCAGAAATCAGGGATCCACGGGTGTCTCGGATGCACCCGCTAATGCCACTTACTAGTTCGCCCGAATCAGACCCACAGTTATTGCCCTAGGGTGTGTGCGACGGTTGATAGCGGCTACCTCCGGCCATTTGGAGCACCCAGTTCTTCATAATATCACAGCGAGTATATAGAAAGCGGCGAAACACGTTAAAAAGAGTTCAAGTACTTCAAATTATTCAGGCAAGGCTTTTTGAAGGTCAGGACTGGGTCTAAACAAGTCGCTGGTAACTCGTTGTTTCGGAGAACGGATGATGAGGTGTGACATTAATGAAGACTCTCTAGACTTTACAAGCTGGAGCAAGTACAGCAACTTTTAAGTTTAGACTATTGAGGGAAAGTCCTTGAGGATGGACAATCAGCAAGCAGGCTTGGCGGGTTTACTTCTGAATTGGGGCTTGGATGTCATCACAAAGGGATGACATACTTATACTGACGTAGGTAAGGCTTTAAAAGTAGACTTGATAAATACATATATATATATATATATACACATAAGAAAACAACCAACGCCCAAACAACACCACAAGTTATTACATCTTTACAATCCGGAGTACAAGTCGTAAATATTAAGTACAAAACGTCAGTCTGTGAGGTCGCACGCGTGATGCCAAAAACTAGCAGACACACAAGTCACTTGAGTGACCCAACAGCCCCGACGTGGTCTTCCAGCTCGCCTTCATAATGCATATCCCGATTTGGCGAATTGCACCTGCGAGGACGACTGAGACGCAGACCTCGGCTTGTGACCTCTATCCTCGTCTGCGTAGTCAATAGCGACCTCCAGAGTCTTTCTCTCAGGATATTGTCCCACGGCGTTCAGGGGAATATCATTGTTGCTGTTACCCAAGTCGTTCTTGTCGTCTTTGCCGGTTGCGAATGCCTGATAGCCATTTTGCTCGTCGTTGGTGTGTGGGAGAAAGTTTTTGGTGCTCTTTGCCAGGTTCGTCAAGCGTGATGCTGTGTTTTGTTTGCTGTTGTAGTTCCTAGGACCTTCAGAACTGCCTTGTCCGGGACCGCGCATCGCTTCGACGAGTTTGAGCAAGATGGTGAACTCGAGTTTTAGTTTGACGCTGTACACTGCGGGTTTGAAGAAGTGTTGTAATGTATCGTAGCCGGCAAACTGGATGGCGACGAGGACGACATCCATCGCGACGATGAAGATGTTTATGTAAATGAGGCTCATAAGCGTCTTCTGGGCGGGCGTCCCACGGAACGATTGACTGGCATTTAGGACCTTGACGGTTCGGAAGACGTAGAGCGCCGAGATAATCAACTCTTGCACGGAGAAGAGCGTGAGTTGAAGTGGTTCGTAGGTCAGGTACCAATTCATGATCGCGGAGCTCGGGGACGGGAGGAAGTTGACCAGGAAAATCACGACCGTGTTGGGGATGTGGAGGATAATCGCGTTGACAATGATCATTATGAGAACTGCGCGGATTATTCTCGCGTCGACGGCCAGCAGGTGCAGGCGGGAATAAAGGACGAGCGCCTGCCCGGTGACCATAGGGTACCATCCAACCACGAGAAAGACGACGACGGGTGCCAATTCGCGTTTAGTTTCCGCAAACTGGAAGAACTCAAAAAGCACGGCCAGACCATTGATCGCAACGCCCCATGTAGAAGCGAGTACACTCCAGAAATACAAACCATGCCATTTCCGCTTAAACGTGGTAAATAGGAGGACGTGGAGTTCAATCACGTTGTATAGTGCGATGGTCATAAACGCACCCATGGTCATCACCATTGGGAAGGTAGTCCCATATCGTGAGACGTCGGGCTGATTATTTTTTTGCTCGGGGGTTGGGAGAACCATCTTGGAGTCGAGAAACGGCGGGCATCAAAGAAACTGATTCGGAGCGGGAGAGAATCCGGCGAAGGAAAGCATGTAGAACAGCAAGGAATTGAGCTTAAAGGACGATAGGAGCGCGCAATAAACTCACTCGATCTTGGGGTATAGACCGTGCAAGCGGAGTGGAGTTTGTTTTTGCCTTTTTGCCATAACGATCGCAATCTTATTCCCTAGGAGTATGTGCTCTGGCCTGTTGGATAGTCAGATGCGGAGTCGCCACGAACTCGTGAGTAGCCACGGTCTTGGGGCCCGAGCACTGGACTCTCGCCCCAGAGCACCCACATTACTCTACAACATGACCAAGTACGGTAGGAGACCCGATAAACTATAAGTCAATCGCCAAGCAATCATGACTTGGTGAAAGCTTGTCTACCTGATCCGGAGTTCAATTCCACGGTAACGGCGCGCTGAATATATGAACCAAAGAAGTGTACTACGCGGTAGCTTAAGTAATGATCAGCCCAGCAATAACAGAGTCTCGAACCTCCGAAGTAAATATCCGACGTTATAGTTGTATCCTACTCCTTAGCTGGCATTGACCAATGTAACCTAGACCGTTCCATCGTCGTTAAACTTCGTGGGATTTTTCTTGGTCTGGACAACTTCGAGAAATAAGGCTTAACTTCAAGATAAGCCATTAGCAGACGCTCCCTGTCCAGGACAGAGAGTACTAAAGTACTTCTGTTACATTTCTCCGAGCAACCAAGCTGATGGCCAAAAAGGCTTCTTCCGACAATCCGTTGCAACGGGCTGTGTCAATCACTAAACCTAAACAAGTGAACTCACGTGGCTCCACGAGGCACGTTGACAAGCAAAAGAAAGATTGGAGTAAGTGGTACAGGGGACCAAGATCTGCGATGGAATGACCCAGGGCATCATCAGGAACAGACCTGGCTGCACTTGCCACATGATCTATGGATCTCATCCAAGATCCCGGGATTTAATAACACGCGTCAAGTTGAACCAACAAGGCGGTCATTCCGGGCAAATCTGTAGATCTCCACAGTCGCTTCTATCCGCCACACATGGTCCACACGCCAAAATGATCAATTCTGGTTCGGTCGGTCAAACGGGAATGCGATGGCTACTTGCATTCGAGGTTGGTTGGTTGACTGGTAGATGAACAGTAAGTAGAGGTGAGCTGGTCACGTATGGTTACGAGTACTGAAATAGAATAATTATTCAGTTCAACTAAACTTATCGACGAAAGAAGGAATGGGGGACCTCAATCCTCAGTTTATTATCGACATGCGGTTTCTTCTGCCGCGTTTGGAACTGTGTAAGTGGGTCTCGGGGTTGAGCGAAAACTTTGTCGCTCAATACCGTTGATGCTCTCCAGCTCCGATTGGCTGTCTGACTGCACGCTTACCCACCCGTTCTTCAAAATTCTGGGGATTAAGCTCAAGGGGCTAAGCCTAGTAGATAAGAAACGGGTGATGATCCATGGCGCTGGAACACGTGAAGTCCCGTGGCCTGCATAACATCACGACAATACGACGACACGATAACACCGTGAGTGATAGTAAGGTACCGTTATGCAGAAATTACAGGGCAACTTTAGATGCACACTTCCAACCTCTTTCGGCAAATGCCTCGGGGACCGCTCGTCTGACTTCTCCAACCAAGTGTTTAGGCATTTCCGCCACCTCGAGGAACCCACCAAGATTCGTCTGGTCTGACCTCATTCTATCGATTTCGGCCCGGTTACGATACACTATTCAGGGCAGGTTGATTTACGTTTCCGTCACTATATTCTTGCCACACGCTGAACGAGGTATATGTCCCAGATGTCGTTCACCCACACGACTAGCACAAACAAGTCAACAATCGAAATGACAAACTCTAAGGTGATTCGTGGCTTAATCTACTAGATCGGTCATCTTAGAATACCCAATCTAGGACCCAGAAGTATATCCCGCCACTCCTGGTAGTGCAGCTTTCGGGCGTCTCTCCTTCAAACATGGCCACTGCGGTGGAGGCACCGCCCACCGGATTGTGCGGTAAAAAGAGCCGCTATAGCGGAATCCAAACAGGCATTGGCGGATTCGTCTGCATATCATCGCGTGCTGCTTCACTTCCGAAGCACTACGAGCGTTGACACGACGATACCCCTGGCCAGAACAGAATCCTCCCAGAGAGATGAGCTGGCCATGTCAATGCATGCACCAGACAGACCACAGGAAGAAGAACCACCTAATTTTCCTAACCAGTCACAATAGATCTTGTTGTGCGTACTACCTCGCTTAGCAGGCCGTTTGGCTGCTCATTGCCTCGCCTACCAGCCTGTTTGTCTGCTCGCTCCTATATAGCCCATAGACCTTCCTCTCTATCAGATAGCTTCAGCTTCATCCATCGTTTTCATCCCTTCATGGTGACTCCTCCAGCACAGCTAGCATCGCCCCAACAGGTTATGAGCCCGGCTCGTCGGATCTAACCCACCCCCCGATCCTCTTTCCCCCCGATCCTCTTCCTCCCCGATCCTCCTCCACCTCCTCGATACCGAAACACCAATCACCTTGGCAAGAGTTGACCCCAATCGCCACCGGCCAGTTAACACCTCCAACCAACAACCAGGCTCCAAGCCACCGAAATCGAATCTCCACAACCTGCGGCAGCAGGGCGGGCACAACGCCAACAACATAAGGCCGTTGACATGGACCCGGATCGACGAACCATACCGATCCACGGTGCTAGGCCACACTTGCAGTTTTCGATGTCGAAGCAGTAATCGATTCAAACCTGCCTCGTCCTCCCACAACCGATTCCAAACACCCAGCCTGGAAGAAAACAAGCAAGAAGGCAACACAATGGCTTTTTAAACAGGTCGGCAAGGACGTTCTTAATGAGCTAATGGCCTAAGGAAAGGACCTCACCTTCGCCGATAATATTTTCTCGATTATTAAAGACATTACTCTTAGTGGAGGCTATAAATAGCAGATTTCCACCTTCTACACCCTCATACAGATAAGGAGGACGAACTGTAGCACTATCGACTAATACATTAATGCCTTTCCTTAAAAGGCCGAATACAGCAACAGTTTAAACATGCATTTAACTCCGTATTAATGCACCTTAATGGTCTTTAATGGCGTCAAGCAGGAAATAAAGGAATTCGTCGAAGTCATGATCAACACCTTTGATGCAGCAGCCCCCAAGATAGTTAAATGGGCCAACTTTCTGCAGATTTGCAAGGAAATTGAAGATAAAGTAACGATTATCGAATCGAGTCATGCTATGGCCAATCAACAGGCTAGCAACAGGCCGAAACTTGGAAACTAACAGAACCAGGGACCTCGCCGCTATTAACCACCAAGGAATGTGGACATCCAGGCCCATCTCCGGAAGCGGTTGAAGACGGAGAAACGCAGCGCGGATGAGCTGTTCGAGGAGATTCTCGGTGCGCCTGAGGTTAATACCTCGCGGGGCGACTAGCACACGTGCTACTCATTAGCCATTCTTCCAGGTTTACTTATTCTTATTTGGAAAAAAGCTTGTGTTTCATATACTTAGGCGCAACTGACGTTCCCATGCTCTTGTTAATATGTACTCGGCTAGCACTATAGCGTATCGCAAATAATAGCGTAATGCAAGATATGTTAATTCGACTAATAGTAAGCCTCATTTAAAACACGCTAAATTATCACTAGGATAGTCTACCTTCTCGTGTAATTTCTCCCATAAGCCTCTCCTCTCCCTCTACGCCCCTCCTACCACAGATACACCCGTTACGTTTACACTCACTTGCAATATACAGGCCAAGTCACCCCAATCCCTCTGAATGTCGATCGCTGAGTCGACCTGCACAACGCCATCATTCGCGAATCCAGCCATGTCTCCGGCCATCCGGACTTACGCGTCGCTAAATACATTGATTACTGGGCTACGTCCGAAGAATATCAATCAGAGCAGCTCGCCGAGCGTCTGAGCGGCCCTATTTTCGACTTCCTCTCGAGAAGCGACATCATTCCCGAGCGCGTTCAGGACATGACCCCTTCACGCCCGGCCTTGCTCACCCGTCCCACATCTATCCCGAAGCAGATCCTCTGTTTTACGGCGAATATAATGACTGCATTAAGCTCTACCCATCGAACAACATCGAAGATGACTGTATCGGCCTCGTGTTCGATATGGACACTAATAAAGCCACCTGGGTTGACCAACCGCTAGACACGCCACCTGATTATACAGAGCATGTCTGGCTCCCGTTACATGAGATCCTTAACGCCTGGTTATACTATATCCGCCGAAAACGCTGCATTACCCGCGGCCATGAGTACATTGCCCCAACTAGGCGATATGACAGGCTGGGATATGGTGTACCCGCCAATACAAGATGTGGATGATGCGGTTGCGACTTGGAATGAATACGTTTCGCTAGTTGAGAGCAAGCTCCCTAATACAGGGAGACGCGTGCAAGCGGATGCCGAAAGTAGTCCGGACCTATCTCAGTTCGCAGGGTTTCCTGGCGCGTTCTTCAGCAGAGCCCGCAGACCATCCTTCTCGCAAATCGCTCCAGGCCTCGTCTTTCCAGTGTCTTCGCAGATGTCGCGCCTCGCTCGTCGTTATCAGGACTATCTTCGTGGTCAAGACGCCATTGAACAGTTAGCCTGTGGTCTGTTTCGCGTTGTGGTTCCTCTCACTAGGTTACGCTCCAGATATCCGGCATGTCCAATTTCAAGAGCTGGCACGGCTTAGGGAGGCAGATTAGGTCTTTGGTAAAGGTGCAATCGCTCTCCATCCCGCCTGTTGCGGTAAAGGCTGCGGCAACGGGAACACCGTACTTCTCTTGCCAGTTTTTGGCAGGTGAGCGTGGAGGGTGGTGGAACCTGTTGACCGATGCAAGGCGCCGGGGTATAGCTAGGTATACCCTTTATACTGCGTCTCCAGATACGCCGCGTAGGGGGTGTTTCGCCCGAGTAACGGGTTCTCTAGACGCAGCCGCCATAGCTGGGTAAAGCAGTCACTGCATATTAGAGAAGTAGGGTACAGGTTCACCATACTCCTATTCCCTGGCGTGACAAGGAGCGGGTTGAATGACGGGTCAGCGTACTCGGGCGGATTTATGTCGCCGTTGCTGCAGTAGCCGTCTGGATATTGCCGTGCATACGAGCCCTGCCAGTCGTAGGATTGCAGGTGACAATTGCCACCATCACTTGGGGTTTCGTTTCTTAGCCTGGGCTTTCAGCTTAACACATGCGCGGCTTACCTTGACGACAGACAGGCGGGTGTCGAGTTCAGCGCTGCAAAGCACGTCGAGTCAATCGCATATGCCCTGGCCAGAGTTTCGCCGTTTATGTCTTCTGGAAACACGAAGAATGCCGCAGAGAGACGCGACAGCGCCGTCGCCATGATGGCTATTTTCAGAACCAGTTAGACTAACCTTTAGGTTCCCTATTATACAGGAAGGATTCATTAAGAAGAAAAAGGAAGGAAAAAAGGTGCGTTATACGGGAGAAAAAGAGGAAAGAGTAACTTAGAGTTAGCCCTAAGTAATGTCCAAGGTAAAGGCCGAGTCGGACGTGCCCTAAGACGAGTGTTCAAGCATCGGGTCAAATCCGGTCAAGGACTAGCCCATAACATGGCCGTGCGAATATGCACTGGTTAGGGAGACGCCGGAAACGGCCGCTAAAGTAGCCCTTTTCGGCCGCCTGCTAACCGTCACACCAGTAAATGAAGTATATTATCTGAAGAATAAATTATTAATTATTAGTGTGTTGTGGGAGAAATAAGGGGGAATAAATAGGTGTATAGGCCCGTCAGATGCAGGCCCTTAGTGGTAGGGGCTATAATTTCCGAAGTACTCAGTCTAGGGTTTCTTTCCCATTCACAGCACCGACCAATAGCCCATTATTCCTGCCGATATCCGGTCAATGTCCTTCCTTGTTTGATCCAACGCCAGGACTCCACAGAACCTGACATCATTCCAGAGTGCTTGCTTGTTTGTGGCTGGATGATTCCAACCTGCTCTGTCATTGGGCGCCACTGGAACAAACTTCGACTATGGCATTATTACCGCTGGATGTCAAGTTATAGTAAAAGTATGGAGTATGAAGTATGGAGAGTATGATTTCAAACCTTCGCCCCTGTATGTTATAAAGGCAGCGAAATATCCTCGAAATTCACTGCTACTTCGTTCTACTGTACTAGTATCTCTCTTTGAACTACAAAAAAATGAGGCCCTTCGCTGTTATCTCCGCCATCACCCTCGCCCTCGCCGGCGCCGCCGGGGCTGCCCAATCCTCCCAGCCCTGCAACGGAATCTGCATGCCTTCCAAGGCCGACATGGAGGCCGTCAAGTTCGGCTATTCCGTGCAAAACCTCCTGTACCAGTACTACAAATCCGTCCCCGTGAACCAATCCTTCTTCTCCAGCCTCCCCGACGCGAATACCAACTACCTGGCAACGCCATGGGCCTGCAGCGCCAGGCCTGGCTGGGCATCGAGGCGCTGCAGCAATTCGGCCACAACAAGAGCATGTCGTGGCCGAACTGCACATACAAACTGCCGACGCCGCCGTCCTCGGCAAAGGACCACCTCAAGACCGCCTACATGATCGAGGCCACCCTGTGCGGCACGTTCATCGGCCTCGGCGACTACGTCCAGTCGCCCGAGGCGGCGTTCCTTATGGCCCGGCTGGCCGCCGAACACGGCATCCACGCCTCGTACATCGGGAGCCATATGAAGCCGCAGATCTTCATGAAGAACAGCTCCGCCTTAACCCCCGCCTTCACCCCGCAGCATGTCTTGAAGCCCGGCATGAGTGTCGGCCATCTCGGCCAGTGGATGGACAAGTGTGTCGCTGCCCCGGAGCCGCCCTGTGGAGACAAGGTCAAAATCGGGGACCTGGGCTCCAATGTCACCGGCTCGAACAATATGACTCGGAGTCCGTCCTCTTCTGGTGGCATGGGCGGTGGGAGCAAGTCCTCGCCGACTACCCCGGTGCAGACGAACGCTGGTAGTGTCATGAACGCTTGGTTTACCCCGTTGCTGGGGCTGCTAATTGGTGCTGCGCTGGTCTAGACAGGGCAGGATTGACAGTATGGGAATGACTGAAGGAAGGAACCAATGTAATTAAGGTGCATCATCATTTAGGAAATACCAAGTGCATCGCGAGTCTTGTATTAGTGCCGCAAACATTGTGTCCTGGACAACAAAGGACAACATAAAGATCTGGTAAGGAAAGGAAGAATGGCAGCCCTTATCGGCTTATCGCTTATCGCTTATCGATAGCTGTTATCCTCAATTCTCCAACTCTTTCATCCAGCCTCAACTGTCCATCTTCCCTCTCTCTCCCACCACCACAATGACTCCCGAACCAGCCCCAAACCCTTCGCCAGCCTCCGCCGCTCCAGATCCCTCGCCCCCCGACACCGATGACCCCGTCATCTCCTCCTACAACATCCACCTCACCAACAGCGACATCCCCCGCCTCGTCCTGCAGTTCCTCGACCGCGACCCCAACAACGCCTACGACGAAGCCCACGGCCAGAAACCCTCCTCCCTCCGTCTCAAGCCGCACTCCGGCGTCCTCGAGGTCGACGTCCCCATCACCACCCGCGTCAACTACGATATCCCCAAGGGCCTGCGCTACGGCGATGCCCTACGACGATCGCGTGTTGGTGGTGGGGGGACTAGCGGCGGGTTTGGTATGGCGGGGGGGGTTTTCGG
>RAQS01000191.1:0-35560 GCA_003698115.1 Aspergillus sp. HF37 | reverse complement strand
AGGAAGGGAGGGAGGGAAGAGGAAGAGAAGAGGAAGAGAGGAGAGAGAGAGAGAGAGAGAGAGAGAGGCGGCGGTCACGTTGATATTACATAAACATGGCTGCCTGGGCGCCTGAACCGCGTATGTGGTGCCTGCCGCCGCCCGTCTCGGAACAAACAGGAGCCCACTTCCGCTGCTGCAGCATCTTCTCCTCTCTCTCACTCCTTCTCCCCAGCTGAGGTTCCGGTTCCCCTTCTGCTCCCCCCAATTCCAGTTCAATTCTATTTATTCCCTCTGTCCCTCTCCTCTCCACCCATCTCTCTCTCCCGCTCCCTCTCCGCCCCATGATGTTTTCCCGCGCCGCCCGCCCGACCGTCAGGGCCGGCAGTGCCGCTGTCACCCGGTAAGCCTCCCGCCCAAATGGCCATGTACCACCGTACCACCGACAAGCCTCAGCCTCAATACTGACGGACACCTAGCGCTGCCCCGCCCAATGCCGCCAACTTCGCGACGCTGCGTGAGATCGAGGGCCGCTTGAAGTCCATCAAGAACATCGAGAAGATCACCAAAACCATGAAGGTCATTGCCTCGACCCGTCTCACCCGCGCCCAGAAGGCTATGGACGAATCCCGTTCCTACGGTCAGACCTCCAACAAGGTCTTCGAGAATGCCGAGACCAAGGCTCTCGAGGACAAGAAGACCCTGTTCGTCGTGTCCAGCTCCGACAAGGGCCTCTGCGGCGGTGTCCACTCCGGTCTCGCCAAGGCCACCCGCAGGCTCCTCCAGACCCATGAGAACGCCGACATCGTCGTCCTCGGTGACAAGGCCAAGGCGCAGCTGGCCAGGACCAACCCGAACAACATTGTCATGAGCTTCGCCAACGTCTGCAAGGACATTCCCACCTTTGCCGATGCCCAGGCCATTGCCGACCAGATCTCTCTGCTGCCGGGCGAATACGCCAGCGTGAAGATCGTGTACAACACCTTCCTCAACGCCCAGAGCTACGAGCCCACCACTGTTGAGGCCTACGATGAGGAGGCCATCACCAAGTCCCGTGAGTACCGGTAGTGCCGGAGATGAAGCCGGAGATGAAGTGTCCAATGCTAATGCCGCCCAGCCAACTTCTCCGCTTTCGAGGTTGGCGATGAGGCTCTCGCCAACCTCCGGGAGTATGCTCTTGCTAACAGCTTGTTCTGGGCTATGGCTGAGGGACACGCTTGCGAGATTTCGGTAAGTCCTGCCCAGATTTGGTGGCAAGACCAATGCTAACTCAATTCCAGGCCCGTCGTAATGCAATGGAGGCAAGTATCACTTGACGCGTCGAAAGGACCAAACTGACTGATTTTTCCTGCAGAACGCCTCGAAGAACGCTGGTGAGATGATCAACAAGTATGTATCCTTTTGCCGGTGACTCGTCCGGTCTAACATCATGCAGGTTCCAGATTCTGTACAACCGCCAGCGTCAAGCCGCCATTACTGGAGAGCTGGTCGAGATTATCACTGGTGCTACTGCCAGCGAGGACATGTAGAAGCTGTCTGTTTGAAGCTTCTTGGGAAGAAGTCACCGAGTGTAGACTTGTTCATAATTCTAGATGCCTGTCAACTTGTAAAACAGTGTCAATCTACTATTCCTTTGTCTTCGAGCGCTCTACGTTTTCTAGTTATTCTGCTAACAACCTCAGACAAGTCTCCCCTGAAACTCTTCTATATACTGCCGAGAGCCCTGCGCGCCGTGAAATGCTGTTATGGGAGACTTACTGTTTACTTGTTTCTTTCTTTCTCATTTCTTCCTCACTTGCCATTCACTGCTGGAACGAGCTTTAGTCTCTTATCCATTGCCTCCGGCCTTCTGCACCTTCCCTGAACCAACATCCTAGTCCACCATGGCAAGCCCAAGAATCACAGACTGCTACCGAGTCCTGGGCATCGACCGGGACGCAACGCTCAAAGACATCAACAGCGCCTACAAGAAGCTCGCCCTCAAGCACCACCCCGACAAAGTGGGACGAGATGGCAGTTCGCACGCCGAATTCCAGAAGGTAGCCTACACCCTTTTCATTCCCCTTCCCGACTCTCTCTATATGCGTAGTAGATACTAACCACAACCAGATCCAACAAGCCGTCGAGATCCTACGCGACCCAACCAGCCGCCGCGACCACGACGAGCAGCTAGGCCCGCGCTTCTTCGACGACGACATCCACTTCCAGTTCGCCGCGGACTACACGGGCTGGAGACCGCATGTGTACGCGGGGCGGTCCACGCACGACCGGTACGCGTTTACCTACGGGAACAGCGTGCACATGGATCCGCATTCAAACGAGTCGTCCGAGGAGCGGGCTCATTGGGAGCGCATGCGGATGTTCGGACACGGGGATCTGGTTCCCGAGGAGCCGGAAGGTTGTCCTGCGGCTGGTGAGGCGGCGGCGGCGGAGAAGCCCGAGTGGGAGGCGCGCGTGGGAGTTATGGAGGAGAGGCTGAGAAGAGAGGGTGATGGGAGTGAACCGCAGTTCTGGTATGATGAGACGATGGTGATGAATCCTGTGGACGAGGAGGATGTTCGCCAGCGCCAGAGTTATTTCTCCGAGCAGGAGGAGGAGTATGATGAGCCTGAGTATGCGGAGGACGAGGAGGCAGAGGCAGAGGGAGAAGAAGAAGTCGGTGAGCAGCCTGAATACGAGGAGGGAGCCTTTTCCTACGGCGACGACGACGACGACGCGGGCGATCTGTCGTCCGCAGAGTATGAAACCGCCAACCAGGCCGGCGAGTCCTTCGTGGGCGCCGATACTGACTCCGCCTGTGAGGAAGAACCGGCGAACATGGCCGCTGAAGTCAACCTCCTCGATACCGACTATGACACAGCCTCGACGACCTCGTTCTACGAAGCCCGGACCGTGCAGTCCACCACGGCTACTGCGACTGTGACTGCGACTGCGACGGCCACGAACCTGGATCCCGTCGCCAATCCTTCCACGTCCATTCCAAGCCCCATTCCCAACCCCAACCCCAATTCCAATTCCAATCCCAAGCTCGAGCTCCATCTCGAACCGGAGCCCACAAACCCCGTCCTCGCCCCATTCGTCCCGTACTTCCAATCCAAGCTCGACGACCCCAGCCAGCGCTACACGTCCGACGACCTGTCCGCGGAGCTGAAAGGCATTGTGCTGGAAACGTATTGCGGCTGGTTGGAGACGCTGCGTCAGTCGTTCCCGGACGCCCGGCCTCGGGGCGCCACCGATCCAGAGGAATGCCCGCATCTCGGGGCCTGGGTGCAGCGGTATGGATGCGCGGAGTGCGAGGCGTGTCGTCGCTGGAGACCGCTGTGTGCGCTTGCTTGTCCTGGGTGCGGGATTACGAGGTGTGTGGGTTGCAAGTTTGGGGAGTGAGTTGGCGGACCGGTGAGGAGGTGATGTTCTCTCTTGAACTGCTTTGGCGGATGGGTTTGTATGGGTATCGGTCTTCTGAGTTGTATTGTAGTCCGTTTTCTAGTTAGGTACTATGTGATAGCCAACCCAACCAGTGTAATCGTGCCTTATTCCTAGTCATTGCCAGTATCCCTTCCACAGCCTACGTCTTGCGAAAGTGGTATAATACGACACAGCTAGCCACTCCGTAGCAGTCAGTCGGGAGATCAATATCTGAGTTCGAAGCTCCCCTAATCCTCGTCAGCTACCCTAGCGTTCATTAAGTCAGAGCACCAGGGAGCTCGATGGAAGTCACCGAATTCCCATGGGGTATCGTCAGGAGCCAGTGCATATTTGCCTGTCGCTTGTGATCAGCCTGGAAATGCTCTTGTGTCTCGGACATAATTCGAGTTGTTCGAGTGAAAGAATCAAGGCACGATGCTGGAGGGTAGCGGCCTTAAATCATTGTGGCCATTCAAGGCAACACGGTCAACTCGTAGAGTCCTATCTGTCAAACCGATAGACAACAAGCTCACGACTATCGCTTTCTCCCAGCAGGAAGTTTTCGTTTCCACAAATCGCCCCTTTGCCTGTAAGCTCGAATACTTCCTCGTGCTTCAGCGTAGTACACGACGACGGCGTCTGGATCGTCAGGAACATCCTCAAGTCAAACGGCCATGAAAACGGAGAAACGCTAAGGCAGTAGCCTACATGGGCCTGCTCGTCGGCCGCCTCCGAGACGACCGTGTACCACGGCGGGCTAGACGCGACGAAGCTGAGAGGCGCTGTCACTAGGCTGGTGTTTCCGCGGTAGGGTGGGAATGCTCGCCCAGAGGCCCGTCTCCAGCAGGGGCCATCGGTAAACAAGGGGATGCTTGTGGTGTGCACTTCGGACACCCACTCTGCCGGCCCGACCAGCCGGTCCACGGGGCCCGCGCATGTGTTCTCCGTGATCTCAACATACTGCGCATCGTCGGTGACGTCTAAGCGTATTATGCCTGGAAATCCGCGCTGACGGGCCGAATAAAACCCTAGTTCCCTGAATCCAAAACGCGCGACAATGGATGGTCCTTGGTCGTCTTCGCTCTCTCTGAGCCGGCCAGTTGGATCCAGTGACGGCCTATAGGATGACGGCTTCGAAATGTCCCAGACAAACAGCGATTCAATCGGGGCGTCGTCGTCCGCTGTGTACAGGCTGCGGTTGGGCTGCCATATATAGATCACGTAGTGCGTGTTGGTGTGAGAGGAATAGTATCGATCCCTTTCGCTCAACGGGTGGCCCAGGAACATTATCTTCCACTCGTTCCGAAAGGCAATACTCCACCCAGTAGCGCTCCGGGTTACTTCATACGACGAAGCAAAGTGACGATGCACCCCATCGCTGTCATTCAGCCAGTGGAAGGCCTTAGGCTCGGCCCACTCCACAACGAGAAGCCGTTTCTGCAGTCTGATTCTCCGTATCACCTTGCCTGTGATGATAAACGGAACCATGAACCTCCTATCCTCATTTAGATCCAGCAACACAAGACAGTGGTGATCCGCACTCGGGTAAACGAGAAGACCATCTTCGTACGTCCAAAATGCCTCCGAAAAGAGACAGTCCACCCGCTGCATCAGATGGCTGGCATGGTTCTCCCACGGCTGAACTTGGAAGAACTCCCTCTCGCCGGAAACGCCAAAATCATCGCATAGTTTGTATTTTTGGACGGACCTGAATTTTCCGCGGGCAAGGTGGTCGTACCTCGCAGCGACTCGGTCGAAGGTCTTGCGCCAGTAGCTGCTGTCCACAGCTACCTGCGAGACACCGGCAGCGTCGTCGCGTAGTTCCCGGACTTCCTTTGTGCGCGGGAAGAGCTCCTTCAGCAACGGGGCCAAGTTATCGGGATTCCCGAACGCTTCGTTCCATGATCGCGATACACGGCGGCAGCAGAGGGTGTCTCTTGGATCGAGATAGCGCAGGATGATCCAAAAGATATCGCGGGGGAGAAACGACACGCCCAGCGGCTCTTCGTCGGAGGGTTCCATGGGCGCTGATGCGGGGGTGATGGAGCCACTCTCAGCGTCATGGAAGGTGGGCGATCGCAGGTCGACAGGAGGGTATCATGTTCAGTATCTGCAGAGTAAGAGTATGGAGTAGAGAGAAAGAAGAGAGAGAGCAGAGAGAGACAGAGTAAGAGTATGGAGTAGATAGAGAGAGAGAGAGAGAGAGGGAGACAGAGCATTGCATCATTGGGAATGCTACCTGCCAAGAGCCTCATAAGGCCACCTGGACTGTTTGTTCTCTGCTTCTTCCCTGCTACTCTGCCCTACGGCAGTCTGTCTGTCTCGGCCGTGATCCATTCTGCCTGACTCTTTCTCTTCAGATACTCACTGCATTCATACCCACCATGATCCTTCCAAGCTCTCCGTTTCTGCTCGCCGCGTCGCTGCTGGCAGCCATCCCAGCTAGCGCAGATGGCCTGTACACGAAGAATTCGCCGGTGCTGCAAGTGAACCACAGGAACTATGACCAGCTCATCGCGAAGACCAACTACACGTCGGTAAGGATCCCAATTGCAGGACCCAAAGACCCAGATAGCTAACTCGAGTCGTCCATAGATCGTGGAGTAAGCTACCTCCAGCATCCCAGCGTCCCGGCATCACCAGCGTCTAACGCGTCATTCCAGATTCTACGCCCCGTGGTGCGGTCACTGCCAGAGCCTCAAGCCCGCCTATGAAAAGGCGGCCAAGAACCTGGACGGACTGGCGAAAGTCGCGGCCGTCAATTGCGACGATGACGAGAACAAGCAGCTGTGCGGCCAACTAGGCGTGCGCGGCTTCCCAACCCTCAAGATCATGACTCCTTCCAAAAAGCCTGGGAAGCCGCGAACGGAAGACTACCAGGGTCCGCGGAGCGCCAAAGCCATAGCTGAGTCGGTGGTGGACAGGATACCAAACCACGTGAAGAAGCTTACAGACAAGGATGTGGATGAATGGCTATCGAAGGACCCGGAGGCACCCAAGGCGATCCTCTTCACCGAGAAAGGCACGACAAGCGCCCTCATCCGCGCGCTGGCCATCGACTTCCTGGGTTCTATCGACGTCGCCCAAATCCGCGGCAAGGAGACCAACGCGGTGGACAAGTTCAGCATCACGGAGTTTCCCACCATCATCCTGCTTCCCGGCGGTGGGAAGGACCACGTAGTATACGAGGGCGAGCTCCAGAAGGGCCCGATTGTCGAGTTCATCAGCCAGGCCGCGACGCCCAACCCGGACCCGGCGCCCAAGAAGTCCTCCAAGGCATCCCCCGAGGCAGCTCGCTCCTCGGCACACGTCGAGGACCAAAATAAGCCCACCGGGTCGCCAGACCCCAAGGTCGTCCCGGACGACGCCAAGGAATCCAAACCGGCCCAGGTCCCCTCCAAGGCACACCCGATCGCCACCTTGTCCACAATCGCGGATCTCGAGTCCGCCTGCCTCACTCCCAAGTCGAACACCTGCGTCCTGGCACTGCTCCCGGAGCCGAAAGAGCCTGACTCCGAGTTGCCGGAACCTGCTCGGGCTGTCGTTACGAGCTTGTCGGAGATCGCGCACAAGCATTCTGTGCGCAAGACCAAGCTCTTCCCCTTCTACACCGTCCCGGCCATTAATGAAGGAGCTAAGGCGCTGCGGGCTGGGTTGGGTCTCCCTGAGGATGCCGAGTATGTCGAGCTCATCGCGCTCAACAGCCGCAGGGGCTGGTGGCGGAGATACGATCCGTCTGGCAAGGCCGAGTTCGGACTGGCGTCTGTCGAGAGGTTCATTGATTCTATTCGGCTGGGCGAGGGATCGAAAGAGAAGCTGCCCGCCGGCGTTATTGTCGCCCCAAAGGATGAGGCAGAGAAGGAGAAACAGACTGACCATGATGAGCTGTAAGGTTAGTGACTTGTTTAGGGTATCATATCTGGCCAGATTGTCTCGATGTGAGTGAGGCGCTAGGATTCAAACAACGGAGATTGAGATACCATCTATTCAACTTTTAGTATATTACAGCCATACACCCATCCCGAAGTACCAGAACACCGTAGTTGAATGCATGCAGAAAACAAGTCTGGTATACGAGCAGCGGTATCGAGTCAACAATCGAATATACATCACGTACTCGCTTTCTTCCCTTCAGTCCCCTTCTTGATAATCTTCTGCTTCTTGGAGTCGATCTCCTGATCGTATATCTCGCGCGCCGACTCCCCCTTCTTCCGCTTGGATGGCTGCTTCGTGGTCTTGACGCTCACTGTCGATGCGCCTCCGCCGCGAATCTGCTTCTCGGCGTGCTCCCAGGTCGTGCTGCCGTTATCGACTTCGTATCTGGAGACTGGGAATCAGTTATTGCTCATTCGTGGGTATTACAGTGGTCTGTCTGGGTTGCCTACCGTTCAAGCGGAAGAGCGTCTATCAAAGCCCTCTGCTTCTCCCTTAGCTCGCCATCCACCTGCTGCCCGCCCTCTTCGAGCTCTTCCTCCAGCCCGGTATCGAGCGGCTTGAACCGCTCATCCGGGACGTCGTCATGCGCGCCGGCCGAGTCCTGGTTCACCACCGGGACCTGCTCAGCCGGAAGGGTATCGGCGACGGCGCCCTCGATCAAGGCGCGGAAATGGGTGGCGGCCTTGCGGACGATCTTGAGGAACATGGCCAGGAGCTGGGAAGAGGCGAGGTTGAGCTCTTTCTCGAGGTCGTCGAGGCTCTTGCGCTGCAGGCCGATGGCTAGGAGGATGGACTGCTGCACGCCGGAGAGGTGGACTCTGGCGCCGAGACGGCCGGAGAAGTAGAACTCTGCGATGGTGGGGAGCATGTCGATGATGACGTGGTAGTCGAGGAGGTTGTTAGCGTAGCTGTCCAGGCGCTTGATGTCGAAGGGGGAGAAGGCTGCGTCGAGATCGGGCTTGCGCAGAGGCTGCGCGGTGAGCGAGGTGTCGGCTTTGGCGCCTGCGTTGGCGGCCTCGCAGATGCTGAGCGACAGGACCGATGGGAACTCGCGGAATTGATAGGAAAGCAAAGCGAGGAAGCGCTTGTGGAAGTCTCGCGCGAACGCGCTCAGCCAGCTGACGTCGTTGGAGCCGGTGGTGAAGGCGCGAAGCATTACGCACGTATGCTCGCCGGTGAGGTCGTTTGGTGTTTGGCGGAGGTACACTGGGACAAAAGAGGAGCGCTTCCAGAATTTATGGAGGTTCGGAGTGAGTCCGTAGCTGACGCCCAGGTAGTCAAGCGCGTCGGGGCGACGCTCCGATAGCTTGCCAAATAGAGGCGGCATGGAACGAATGTCGCGGACTTGGACGTTATCGTCCAGGAGACTGGAGTTGGCAAGCTCGCCATCAGAGACTCTGACCATTTCTTCTTGGGGATCGCTGACGTCCTCCGACAAGTTGGTGAATTTGCCTTCGTAGTAGTCGGTTAGGAGCTCCAGGGCGCGAGATCCATAGCCCATGCTCAGGTACTCGGGGTTTGTCGCGATACGGACAACCCTCGCTCCTGATAGACCTGCGAAGTCTTCGTCCTGGAACTGTTGGCTGACAAGCCAAGGGATCAAATCACCACCGGCTCGCTGCCCACGGCTCAGGCTATTGAGAACACTTTGCCTGCTGATTCGCCCCTCCAGCGCAACTTGGATAACGCAAAGGGGCTCTGGCAGTTTGGTGGCCTCTTCGTCTATCGGCGGAACTAGCACGAAAAGCTGGTGTGCCGGCGCATCGCTCATGAGCTGAAGATCGTTTGGTGTGTTTTTGTAATGGCTGGCAACATAGAGAGCCATCATTTGCTGCAGAAACTTCTCAGAGACAGGGTGGAACGAGAATAGCGTGTCGCGGTTGACCTGAAGGAGCTCGCACTGCGAAGGGTGCGGGCAGCCTTGCGTGTTCATCCTTGACTTTGGCAGAGTCGCATCGAGACACAAGACCCGGTTCAGCCACTTCTCGACCGGGTCACCGGGTGCATATCTGATGGGTTCAGACAAAGTGACCTCCCTCAGCGACCGACCACCAAGCTCTTCTCCGCGTTCTTAGCCGCTTTGCCCGTCGATCGATCAGCAACATCCGTGTCGTCCTGGCTTGCACTTAGACCCCCTCTTGACTGCTCACGAAGCTGCTGGATCAGCTTGAGAGACAAGGATCGACCCGTTCCTTCATAGCCGTTGATGGTGGAAGCCATGAATACAAGATAAGGACCCATTAGCTTCCGAACCATGGGCAGCGGGATCGCAGCGGCCTCATCGATCACCAAAAGCTCGGCTTGGCCAAGGACGTGGGCGTCTTGCGGCTGAATATATTGGATCGTTTGCCGGTGCTGACGATGGATGTTGACCCTCACAACCGCCTTGTTGAAGTCAGGGTTGGTAGATTGAAGGATGGTATAGTCGACATGATCGAGATATCCCAGAGCGTCGAACCCCTTGAAAACAAATTCGAACAACGTTTTCAAGTTCTCGGGGCTAGGAGAGGTGATAAAAATGTTGCTGTAACCGTGGGCGACCGCAGCGGCAATCGCGACACCAAGGGCTGCAGATTTACCGCGACCTCGCGAGGCAGTCAGTGTGACAGTGTTCCGGAGCGTCTTCTCGGCAATCGCATCGACGAACGTGAGGAGCGCCTTCGCCTGGTCAACCGTCCGAGACAAGTTGACCAAGGACCCGACGGGCTGCGACTCCGCCAGGCTCTCCTTGATCTCCTTCAGCTCCCTCTTAGAGCCCGAGTTCGCGGCCTCATCGACTGACTCCTGGTGTGGAAGGGCCTTCACATTCTTTCCTCCGGATATCGGCAGAACGTTCATCTCGTCGTCCACGACTAGACACGAATCGCAGCTGCCCAGCGACAGGATGAATCTCTCGTTGAAGCGCGCGGTCACATCGTCATGCGCTTCTGTCCTGTATCTCGAGTGGATATCCATTGACATTGTGTACAGCTGCTTCAAGCTATTCATGCTCTTCAAGAGCAGCAGCACCACACCACCACCTTCGACGGTCTCGACCGTGCGCGCAAGCAAGTTGGGCGTCATGGCCTCGAAGTCCTGGAGAATACACATCCCATAAGTATTTCCCAGAATCTTCTCCGTCTCCTTATAGTACACATAGCGGATCTGGTTGAGGGTGATGAACAGCTCGAACGGGTCTTCGTCGTTTGGCTCCCGGATGCCTCGCTTGACCTCCTTCTTGATCTTCGCCTCGCGCTTTTTCCGGTGGCTTGTAAACCCCAAGAGGTCCTTTTTATACGCCCATAGCACGGACTTGTTTTGCTTCACGTCGACGCTCGATAGGATGAAATGCAGGTTTACGATCACGTCCTTCGCGTGGTCACCGACGACGACGAAAAAGCTTCGTTTCTTCTCCTGCACTCCATTCTTAATGAGCGCGGGGATTCGCGAGTCAATGGCTTTGCGCGGCATTGTTTCTGCGGCTCGTGGGCGAGGAACTGCTCAGAAGTCGACTGTTGTTGAGCAGCAGGTCGTAGGCCACCACCGAGCAATGATAGACAGTCCGGCCCGCTGATACGAGTCTGGCCACACGGTCACTGCGAGAGGAACAGGAACAAAGCGGATAGAGGGGGTGTTTATATCGACAGACCTGCTGGGCTTTGCGAAAAATCATCGAACTGCCGCCGTCTACCGCCTTCGCGACTGACACCGCCCGGCAGAATTCACGTGGCTTGGTTGTGGCGGTGCAGCCATGTCACATGATATATTTTCCCAATTTGGAAGGCTCGGGTTGAGGCTGTGCAGCACCGACACGCCGGACCGTACCGGACCTGCGGGGCGATGCGGTGTGATCTGGACACGTGGCCATTCCTGCTGCAGCTCGTCCTACGTACAGGTTAACATACAGAGCATGTATTTCCCAGCCTCGGATGTGTGGGATTCAATCTGTAGCGCCTCAAGGATGATCTTCGCCACTCAAAACCAGTTGATCAATCATCGTCGCCGATCCGGTTTTCATTTCTGGTTAGCCTCGTCCCAGTCCGTTCTTGGTCGAGGCTCGGTGGCTGACGCAATTTCCACTGTGGATTATTTCCACCTGTCCCTTCTTTCTCTTTTCATCGGCCCATCGCTCATTCATCGCTGTCCCGGGCTTTGTTTGCACATCTCCTATGGGAATTACCCCGGATTGACTGATTGCAAATCTCTCCCGTTCTTCTCTTCTGCTTTTTGCCGTTGGTATTTCTTCCTTTCCTCGCCATCGCACGGCCGTGGTGGATTCCCATGAGCTTTTTGACAGACAGGGTATGAGTGGCTGCGCGGCGCAATGGCTTTTTATTTCTCCCGGTCATAATTGTCGACATGGCGTATTTCTCCGCCGATACTGGGCTCAAGGCCTTAGTGGGGTAAGTACCTCGTCGCATGCCCAAAGCGGCTAGCTAACGTGCGTGCAGAGTATTCCTCCTCAGTTGCATGTTCCTTACGACGACATACAACACGACCTTCGCTTTTGGTAAGTCCTCGACGGAAGAGCTTGGGTATACTTCTCCATCGAACTAATGAATTCCTGTGGGCAGATCGTCCAGCCTGTTCAGCAGTATTAGCGTGTTTTCTCGCAGGCTCAATTTTTGTGGCCCTGGGAAGGTTCATTCACCATCTCCCCCAAGTCACGCCGCCGCAAAAGGACCCCCTCATCCCCCTCTCAGAACGCAGCGAACGCCCGAGCGAGCTACCCACGACGACTACCGGCTATGTAAACGAGCCCGATGGCGGACGGATACGAGATTTAAGTTGGTGGAAAAGACTTGCCTTGATCGTGGCCATCGGCTGTGTACGCGTGGAGTTCTACCGCGAGACAGCGCTTTATTCCGAATGCGCGCCGACTGGTTATTCATACGCGATCCCGTTTCTCGTTTCGCTGTATGACTACTGGCGGAACCAGCGATATCGAGCGGTCGAGAAACCCGTTGTCACAGAGTCTGCATCGCGCGGGAGGCTCCGGAAGCTGTTCGCGCTCTATAGACGGGCCTACTTGAGCCTCTGTCAGTGTCGCCCGAGATACATCATCTCTGCTGCTTTCGTCCTTGCCGGGGGTCTCATAACATCTCGGTTTCATGGGAACGAATCGACCTACATCTGCCCCATCATCTCCGGCCTGGCTCCGCGAATACACGCATTCAAGGTTCTCAGCGTATTCCTTGATTCGCTGATTTTGATTGGAGCAACTGAACTGTGCCGTGACGCTCGACCTCACGAGGTTAGGAAACACACGCTGGTTTCCTGGGGCTATGGCTTGCTTGTAAGGCTGCTCATGTATACCGTGCATGGCAGTGTGCTAATCCGGTCTGCAGGGCGTGACCATATTTTGGACAATCACCGGTGCCATTATAGCAAAGCGCAACGGGGTTGGCGATAACGGCCTTATTGACGGCCAGTATTTCCAAAGCGCACTCGCGCAGAGCATGTTGGTGACGCTGCTTTTGCTGTCGGCATCCCAAATGGTGAGCTTCAGCTACGGCTTTGCGGTTGTCCTGGATGCTAACCGACCAAGTTCCGGTACTATGGCATTGTAGGGCTCTCCCTGCTAGCAGGCGTTGTCTCGCTTTATTTCTCGTGGGCATCCGCCCTGTTCGACGGACAGGAGCCTTATCCGCTGATTCCTGCGTCGCACGCGCTCGCAGCTCTCGTTGCGATCGTCGCAGGAGGGATGTTGTTTCTCTGTTCGCATGTGGCTTCTGAGGATGAGCCCAAGTTTCTTCACGGGATGAATATTTTCATCCGATCAGTGCTCCTGTTTCTATTCGGCGTCGGACTCGTTCTGGTCTACAACCAGCCCAGTGTGGCTAATTTTCACGCCATCGACCTGCTCATTTACGAGGGCAGAGGTCGTCACGAGGTGTGGCTCTCTCAAGCGGCTGGCAGTGAGAGCCTTGCAGCAGCGGTGTCGCAATACCGCATGCGATATAACCAGCACCCTCCCCCGTAAGTTGCGTCAGAAAGGCCTGGATTATTTTACTGACACAATGAAGAGGGTTCGACAAATGGTACGAGTACGCGACCAGCAGGGGTTCTGTCATTATCGATGATTTCGATCAAATATACAACAACATCCTCCCATTCAGGACCATACCACCCGAGCAGCTGAGGGTGATGACGCGCGAGCTGGCTACCAACCCGTTTAACGACATCGGCGCAATCAGTATCCGTGATGGCGTGCCCCATGTCCAAGAGGGAATCACACCCACCCATGCCTGGATGGTGTCAGGCGTCGCGACGATGCTCGAGAAGTTTTCAGAACATCTCCCGGACATGGACCTCGCATTTAACATCAACGACGAGCCACGGGTTGCCGTTCCGTGGGAGAAGTACTCGGCGCTGGAGAGTCAAGCAAGGGGCCAGCCACTTCCCGAGCCGGACAGCATAATTGACGGATGGTCGCGGGACCGCGCGCTGGGATGGGGTCCTATAGAGCCAGCGCATCAAACCAACGACACAATGTTCACCGACGCCGGATGGAGCAACATCTTCGATCGCTATGTGAGCGCCGTGTGTCCGCCTTCGTCGCGGGCGCGCTCTCAGCGGATCTGGAATCGACGCGACATATGCACGAGCTGCATCCGGCCTCATTCAATGGGCCAGTTTCCCGTGGACTGGAACGCTGCAACCGACATATGCCACCAGCCGGACCTCGAGTCCCTGCACGGTTTTATACTGTCGCCGGCATCCTTCAAAGTGTCCCAGGACCTGGTCCCCGTCTTCAGCCAGAGCTCTGTGTCCGGCTTCAACGATCTGCTGTATCCCAGCGCGTGGAACTACGTGGACAAGGTGAAATACGAGCCGTCGGACGAGCACCCGGACGCCGAGTACGGGCAAAAAGCCAACACCCTATTTTGGATCGGCAGCACGTCGGAAGGCATCGGGATGCACGGGCGATGGAAGGGCATGCCGCGGCAGCGATTCTCGCACATGGCGAACAACAATACCCTGAACAGGGCCTCTGTGCTGCTACCGACGGGGTCACCGGACACATATTCGTACCAGTCAATGGGAGGCACCGCGCCGCTGGACCAGCTCGGCCTGAACGCCAGCGTGCATATATCCGACCCGATCGTGCGGTGCGGGGATTGCGAGGAGCAGGCGCAGGAGCTGGGCACGACGGGGTGGGTGCCGTTCCAGGGCCACTGGGCGCACCGGTATCTATTCGATCTGGACGGGGCGGGCTTCAGCGGGCGATTCCTCCCGTTCATGCAGAGCCACAGCATCCCGTTTCGGACCGGCCTGCTTCGGCAGTGGCTGGATTCGCGGGTCACCGCGTGGCTGCATTTCGTGCCCGTCGATCTCCGCCTACATGGCGTGTGGAGCACGCTGGCGTACTTTGCCGGCGTGGATGCGAAGACCGGGGCTGGGGACCGCCGGGTTGTGATGGAGCCGCGTGACAAGCAGGGCGAGTGGATCGCAGAGGAGGGACGGAAATGGGCCGAGTCGACGCTCCGGAAAGAAGACATGGAGATCTACTTCTTCCGGCTCCTGCTTGAATGGGGGCGGTTGACTGATGACAAGCGAGATGTGCTGGGATATGGAGTATAGGCTGGCGTTTGCGGGACAGGATGCTGCTATATATATAATTTGATTGTATATTGGCGCCGTTCTAGCGTTGGAATGTCTGAGTTGACCTATATAGACCTATATAGTTGATATATACAGTCATCTACCTTCTAGTCCTCCCAAGAATACAACAAAAGACAGAATAAGAACAAGAGGTATCATATCATCAGACCAGATCATATCAGATGGATCAGACCGTGAAATGAACGAACGTAATTGTATATCAACGCCCCAAACCACTTACTGAAAATGACCATCCAGCAGTCTTCAACCCACCTCCCTCAATGACCATGGCCATGACCATGACCATGCCCCGGATGCTGGCGACGACGCTTTGCCCCCACGCCCACGTCGATGTCCACATCGAGATCGACATCCAAAGCCGCCCCAGACTGCTGATACACCTTGAGCGAGTTGACATCCCAGAACGAGTCCGCAAAAGCGCTGGGGTTATTAGCGACGAAGCCGGTGCAGCTTCCCTGCGAAGCGCAGGGGCTGGAGCCCCAAACGCTGCCGGCCCAGTCGCCGCAGAAGGTAGTATCGAAGACCTAGGAGCAAAGACCCGTCAGCGCGCTGAACAGAACAGAACAGAACAAAACAAAGAGATGTCATAAGAAACAAGCCATACAATCTGCTGAGGCCCGAAATGCGAGTCGATATCACAATCCCCCGCAAACCTCGCAACGGGCGTCCCCCACGCTCCCGGATCCGGGTTCCCGCTCGATATATCGCCCGGGATGGCAGACCGCGGGAAGAACCAGATACTAATGGTCGCGCTTGTCCACTCGGCGGCGTACACGCCGCCGCCGGCGTTATTGAACCCCGTCCCGTACGTCTGCGGGGAGTCGGCGTTGATGCCGCAGCCGGCGTTTGCGGCCTGGCCCGGGGCACGGACGTAGCAGTTGCTTGTGGCCAGGGTGCCGGAGAAGCCGGTGTTGGCGATGGTGCAGCCGCTGGAGGTGTGGAGGGCCATGTGGTTGCCGGTCTGCTTGTTGACGCCTTCGATGATGTCGATTTCGCCGTTGTTCGGCCAGTCGCTGCCGAAGCTCCAGCTGGGGGGGAGTGTTAGCTAGTAGGTCCATGGCTAGGTCCACGGGCCGAGATACTACATACAAAGCTGGCCAGGTCCCGCAGACGCTGCCTGGCATATGGGCCAGGTCGAGGATGATCAGGCCATGCTGGTAGCGCGCGTTGCTCTCAATGCGCACGCTCTGGCGACCATCCGGCGCGACTTGCGTGTGGTCCACGCCCATGTAGGTGCCGGTGTCGGTGGAGATCAACCCTGCGGCCTGCGCGGTGGCACGGTCGACGTACTGGACGAAGCCGTGGGTTGGGTCGGGGCCCTTTTGCCATGTTATTCAGTTCCATCGCACGCGTTGGGGACTGACGCACTGTGAAGAAGGAGAACTTGTCAAAGAAGGACGCGCCGCTTCCATAGTCGTCGTGGAGCACATATCCAGCTGAGCCCAGGGACGCCAGGAGAGCAGGGATGGAAAGGAACGACGTGACACGCATTGTCGGCAGCAAAGGAGCGGAATGGAACAGTAGTAGAGTCTGGCTAGTAGCAGTAGACGAGGCGAGGCCGGTCAAATATGTAGCCCTGGCTGCGACAAAGAACAGCACTAATATTCAGGCTGAAAGGAACGGCAGGAAACAAGGGCAGTTTCAGAACCAATGCAACCAGACCTTCGCTGCAGGGACAAAGCAGGGCCTTTGTTCCACGTCGGGCGTCCGGCGGAAATATATACAGCTGCAGCGCATGTCAGGAACGAGGCGCTTCTGGCCCTGAGTGGCGTCGACCAGCACCACCGGACCAGGCCTTGAGAACAGAGTCCAGCCCTGATTGGGGACAGAGAGACAGTCCTGTGGACAGCGTGCGCCCAATCCGAGGCCGAGAGAGGGCTGGAGACAGGGGATGAAACAGCCAGAGTTGGAGGCTGCAGCACAAAGAGCCAGCTGGGCATTTCCACCAACAAGGTCTGCAGAAATGGCATCCTTGTCAGGGTGAATATCCGGGCCAGGTCCATCGAATGCAAATAGCCAGATTAACTTCTTCAGCCATGCAGACGGCGGATACCAGCCCGGTTCGCAAGCATAGTATACCTACGCATTGCCGGCATTGTTCGCGGAGACCGATCGGGCCATGCGATAGGCCTGCAAATGGCCAACTCTCCAAATAGTATGCTATATCATGCAGAAAGGTCATAAGAACCATGCTATGTACACGCCGGACACGACATCTCCCACCCCCCTCCATCCGGCGGGAAATGGTGGGCCCTCCCCGTCGGCGGTGGTCGCGTCTGTCCATGGTCCAGTAAACACTGGCGATGATACAGATGTCGACAGGAGAAGACAACAGCCGGCCCGGCAGGAACGGCGCCGTCTCCGCTGGATCCCGTGATGCCGTCACTTGTGATACCACCACCCTCTCCATGGTCACCAGGATGCGGTGGGTGACTGCTAGCTTCGGCAACCGCAGCCTTTCCCTTCCCCCGCGCCGTTGTTTCGTCGACCTTGTTCTCCAGCAGTCGAGTGGCACGTCGCTTGTGCTCTTGCTCTTGCTTCTTCTCCCACGCTTCCCAGTTCTGCCCTCCCACCCCGGGACCCCAGATGCGGTGTCGACAGATTTCGCACGCCTGTCCACGCGGCCTCCACCCCCTCTGTCGGAGTCGGGTAACTTCGTCTACGTGGACGAAGAGATCTCTGTCCAGCATGCAGTTCGCGAGTGACAGGAGCGATTTTTCGTATATGTAAGCAGAGAAGATTGTCGCAAGGACCGCGCGCAGTTCGAGGAGCGACGGCGACCAGCTGGCCGCCCGGGAGAGGAACGCTCGAAGGACACGGAGAAAGGCAATGTCGGTCCGCTCAGCGGTCGCGGCACCGCCTTCCTTGACGGTACTCGAGAGCAGCGCCGTAAAGACCTGCTGCACCAGGGAGCGGAACGACCAAGTCAGATGGGTAGCATTGCTTCCCAGACGGGAGGTCGACGGGGCTATCCGGGTCAGTTCTCCATCTGCATAGTGATCCCGCATGAACGCAAACACATTGCTCGCAATATGGACAACCGCCTCGATCAGGTCAAGCCAGAGGCTTCGTCGAACGGCAACGGCTGCTCGAGTGCAGCCATTCCCCGCCTGCCGCCCATCCCTGCCGCTCGTGACTTGTTGCTGGTTTTGGTCTGGCCTTGGCAGAGCCAGGTCCCGACCTTCGCGTACTTGTCCAAAGATTCAACGAGATCATCAATGGCCTCGGCCGTTGTCGCAGAATCGGGGCTCTCTTGAACGCTCCGGAGTATCCCCACAAGGCCGGACTCGAGCGTGCCGAGATGTGAGATCAGACGGTCCATAGCGGCCCGGACCTGACCTTGTCTGGCTAGCAGGATAACGGCTGCATCCACCACCCCGCTGTTCTCCATTGAGGGCAGCAATTCCTCGAGCCGGACATCTCCCGCCCGCAGATCCTCCACAAAGTCTGCAACCCGAGACGGATCGTATTTACACAGGAGTTGCACGTATCGCTCCACCATCCAGTTGTCGACCGACACCGAATACCTGCCATCAGTCTGCGGCTCCACAAACACAGCCAGGTACTGATATTGCTTGTAGGTATCATCACCCAGGGCATGGAGAAACGTCTCGTGAGTCTCCGGGGCCAGAGCATGCATTGTCTGCGCGGCTCGTTGTACGTCAATCGCTGCCAATTGCCGAGCATGGTCCTTGACCACATCGATAACTTCCCGTCGCTGCTTCTTACCAAGCCCAAACCCAGAGCGAAGGCAGTCCTGCAAGGCAACGAACACCGCCTCCTGTTCATGCGGGTCCTCAAAGTAGACCAGGACCAGCTGAGGGAACTGTTTCTCAGAGCGATACGTCGACTTCAGAATCCGGAAGAACCGCGCCTCCCTAAACAGGGGGATCATGCTTTGGATATCTGGGGGATGGTATATCGACAACAGATACTCCACGCTCAACTCGCAATCTTCGGCCATTTCCGGGTTTGGATACCGGCACAGTCGCTCAAGAACCTGATGGAGGGTGCTGCCAGAAAGAAGAACATATTGGGGGTATTTGGGAAGGTTCCGAGCAACAAACATGTCTAAATAAATCGTGTCAAAAGGCGTAAAATCCCCGGCGCCCATCACTTGGAACAATATGCTTATCAGATACTGCCGGTTGATCGTCACGCCCTCGAAAGGCAGCTCTTCCGACTCCTGATTCAAAAAGCTGTCCTCAAATGCTTCATTAAGCATACTCATAAAACTGGGCGTGTCGAAACTCAGCGTCTTTCGGAGATCAGAATAGGAGCCGCTCGATTGCGAAAGGCCACCAGCCTCCGCGTCGGAAAGATTTCCCGAGAACAGAAAATCATACAACGATGTTTTGGCCATCGTCGATTCTTCATCGTCCATCTCCTCGCCTGTTGGATAGATGCGACTGGTGAGGACGAAAGAGAGATATGGGAACATCTTCATCGCATTCGTATACTGTTTCAGCTCGTTGGCAGTTTCTCCGTTCACCAGGCCTTCGGTTCGAGTGGGAATGAGTCCCAGGAGCTCCTGCAATGGTCCCACATAGTCCCCGAGAAAGCGGTTCCATACATATATATATGCATCGTATAAATTGTAATGCTTGCAAAGTGTCGTTACTTGGTCGATGTCCATGGTACTCGTGTCGAGCAGGCAGATGATTTCTTCCAACCGGCTTGCGGTGTGGTTCGTCGCAAAATGGTTGATCAGCGCTTTGACGGCGGTAGGAGGTAAGGAACGCACAGTCCCTTCGACAATGTACGGTTCGAGGGCGTCAAGAAAGATCCCCGGTGATTCTTGCTCGTCATACCAGTTGAATACCTCCTCCCATAAAAACTCGTCATCGGCCACGCAGACGCACGCTTCAATGGATACTTCAGCGAGTTCTTCGAGCTGCCGGTTCTCAAGCCGCTCATTACTTGCTTCTGCGTTTCGTCCAAAGGCGTACTTGAGCGAAGCCGACATCATCTCCAGGAGTCTTTCCCGGACAATAGGCCGTCTCAATGCATCCTCATCGGGTAGCCCGACAGTAAGCCTCTCCCCACTGCCGTTGTAGTAGGACGTCGCCAGCCGAATGGCCCCAATAAAATCACCTGCTTCCATGAGTGCAAGCAGCCGATCGGCCCAGTTGGATAGACTGCCAATCATTACGTCGTTATAGCCCAGCAAAAACAGGCGTCCTTTATACGCACGGAAGCTCATGTAGAAGGCATCAGCCACCACCCCATGCATCGATGGATCTTCCTCGTTGAGCTGCTCGACCAGAGAGTGAAGCTGGGAAGAGAACAGGTCGGCGTGGTAGATGTGCTTGTTGATCAAGTCGATGGCATCTGTTACACGCATGGTCTTGTCCTCAAGGATAAGCAATTGCTGCGTTATCGTCAGCACTGCAAGGACCGAGCGACTCAACCACTGCACGGCAACAATTGCTTCATCGGCTCTCCATCTGCTCCTAGCCCTGAATACCAGGCTCGGAGGCTCGTCTTTGCTCGACAAGTCGTCAGTCTCCATTTCAAACACATCCAAAACGGTCAGTACGTTTGACCAACAATAAGCAAGCTTCGTATGCGACGTCTCGGAGTCCTTCCCCTTTAGCCTGATTGCCGGGAACCACGCTAAGGTGCCTGTCATTGCGCCATGGGCTTGCACTTCTTTGGGGCGCGGTGCCTTGTACTGAGTCTGGGCCACGGGCGTCGTGGACACGATAACTAAGAGGTACGGAGTGAGCAGGGCAACCAAGCCCAGCGAGTCCGTGGGTTGCTCAACGTTACCCAAAGGGAGTGGAGAAAAGGCGAGAACTGAGCTTGGCTTCGGCAATCTACCTTGGGCCATAGGTAGAGGATAACGCCCTAGGATTCTAGTTGTCTTCACAGTGCGCCCGACTGCGCCCATGCCCCGTGTAGCCAAATGCGAAAAGGCCATCCCCCGGTTGTCCGCCGACACGAGGGCGGTACGCCTGGTTCCCAGGAAGCCCACATGGATAGCAGGGAACCCTGAGATGTGGCCATCGGAGGTCCGAGCATCAACTTGATTTGATGGAATAGGCGGCACGTGGAGGAACGGTCGCGAAGATCGTGAAATCTCCCAAGTAAATATATCGCCCGACGCATGACCTCCAGCAATAGTCGAGTGATCCGCAGAAAGCGCCAACGATGTTACTGCTCCGCACTCGACAGCTGGCAGAAGTCAGTACAAAACACGCAGAAAGCACCTATGTCTAACGCACCTTTTGTATTTGGCCCAATGATCGCTTTCAGGTTCTGCTCGTAGTCGAACACCAGAACAATTCCCTTTGACGTTCCGAGCACAATGCTAGTCGACACCGCCAGACACGTGGGATGACCAAAGCTCCGCTTCCCAACCTCGGATAATGATTGTCCGGATATCCTCCTTAGCTTGGTCCATCGCACGACATCCCACGGGTCCTGCGGCGGCTCTGTGTCGGAATCCACCGCACCAGGGGACAAGCGACTTGCGATGGAAGACTGCCGAGAATGGAGATGTGACAGATACGGCGAGGACGGCCGCGGGACGCTCAGAGACGACGAGGATAGCCTGGATTGGAAGCGGAGATCGAAAGGGCGATGGGCAGGGCTCGGGCTGACCCGCGGAGAGCCGCGCAAGGCTAACGCGCTGCTACTTTGCGAGGAGGGAACAGAGTCCTAAGTGCAATCAGCAGATGTCCTGCCGCAGAGTATATACGACACGACTCACATGCAGAGAAGGCGTCTCATCAGGCGTAGAAGCGGTCTCGTCTGGGCTCCCAAGAGCAGCACCCGTACCCGTGCCGGTGAGTTTCTGGCGCCGCGACGGCGGCGGCGGCGGCGGAGAATCATTCGTAACAGCATATTTGTTCGGTCCCGGCACAGGCTGGGCATTTAAATCCGGGGCCTGTCCTTCACTGTAGCCCATTGGATCATCGTCCGCCCGTAAACTGGCATGGTCTAGGTCGTTGGGAGCCGGAGCCTCGTCCTCTTGGCCCAAGTCGAGCTCGTCCTCTCGTGCCCAGTCATTGCTACCCTCGATCGTGGAGCTCATCAGCAAAGGGTCCGAATGACCATTTCTCCGATAGCTAGCCCGGGAAGCGCTCCGCCGATTGATCGGTGCGACAGTGTAGGGAAGCAAGCTCAGGTGACTGGGTAACACGGGGATGGCGACGATGGGGAGATCGGCACCGCATTAAATGGTACCGGTCGATGACGAGAGGGGATAAGAGGCTAGGTCTTAGGAGGATCGACCGAGCAGGGAGGACAGGGCAGTGGCAGGAGAGAAGGCGATGACATGGAGATGGAGATGGAGGCCGGGGAGCTTGGCCTTGTTGGTCACTGCAAACAGTGTAAACACGGCAAACAAAAAAACTAAGCAAACTAAGCAAACAGCCTTGCCCTACTCGGAGTACATGGCCTAGTCCAGTTCGTTACTCTGTACATCGTGGTCACCTTCTCTACACTCAGACTGATCACCAGGTACATCCGTATCTAAGGTTAAACATAATCTGAGCCTACTGACTATATATCTATCTTTTGGACCATTTAAGCAAATACCAAATGGTCACGAGAAACACCCGCATGTTCCTGAGTTGCAGCGTTGCCATACACCAGGAACAGCATGATTCGATCATTTAGATATATATACCCAGGTCAAATCTCTGTATAAACCGGAGTCTCGAGGCGGCTATTGAGAACGCAGAGAATTTCAGGGATACTTTTACTGCCTCTATTGAGACAATATAATACCACTCTATACATCTCCAAACTGGTCAACAAAGAAACAGCCCCGATGCCATCCAGGAAAACAGTCCTCCTATCTGCCCTGGCCATTATCATCATAACTCTCCTGACAGGCACATCTCTAGCCGCAATAATCCTGGCGACGACATCAAACGCCCAAACAACAGCAACAACCACAACCACAGCACCAAGAGCCTGCAACAACCAACCCAGCTACTGCGATCGGTCCTATTCCGACCTGACCCAAGTCGGGGCGCACAACAGTCCGTTCGTCGGGCCCCTACCGCAGCATAACCAGAACCTCCCCGTAACATCCCAGCTGGACTTCGGGATCCGCTTCCTGCAAGCCCAGACCCACGAGAACCCGTTCGACAACTCCATCATTCAGCTGTGCCACACGTCCTGCTTCCTCGAGAATGCGGGCACGCTCGAGTTCTTTCTGGAGGCCATCAGGGACTGGCTGGACGGTCATCCGAACGACGTCGTCAGCCTGCTTCTGACAAACCAGGATAGTTTTTCGGTCTCCAAGTTCGACGAGACGTTCGAGGCGGCCGGGATTCGGGAATATGCGTTTGTACCTGCGTCAAATCCGGGCAAACTGCCGATGGACGAGTGGCCGACTTTCGGAGAGCTGATTGATGCGGGAGCTCGGCTGGTTGTGTTTTTAGGTTGGTATGGCCTCAACAAGCGGCTAGTGATAGTATACTTACCGTCCAGACTACGGCGCCAACACCGCCGAAGTTCCTTATGTACTTGACGAATTCGCCTACTTCTTCGAAACCCCCTACGGCGTCACAGACCCGACGTTCCCGGACTGTAGTATCGACAGGCCACCCAACGCTTCCCCGGACGGGCGGATGTACATTGTCAACCACTTTCTGAACGTCGAGATCTTCGGGGTCAAGATTCCCGCCCGCGAGAGGGCAGCTCAGACAAACGCCGCGACGGGCGAGGGGAGCATTGGCGACCAGTGCGCGTTATGTCGCTCGCTGTATGGGAGGAATCCGGATGTCGTGCTTGTGGACTTTGTGGATCAAGGAGAGGTTTTGAAGGCGCAGAGGATGTTGAATGGGGTTTGATATCGTAGGCCTTCGGCTGTTCAGATTGATGTTTTGTACCCTCTTTGGTTGTTAGGATAGGTCTAGGAGTTACAGCTACCACCGTTAGATCTACCTCGAGCAGTATATCGAAATATGGAATCGACCATGCGTACATACCATGCTTGCCAACAACGCCAGAACAATTCTTCCAGATAATCTATATCGCAAGACTCACTCATCCAACTCAACCTGCATCTCGCGTTCTACACACCAAACCCATTAGCTTTGAAGCCAGTCTTCGAATCGAACGGAACATACCCCAGATTCTACTAGCCGACGAGACAATGGTATCTGCCTTCTTCAACAACTTGCCCGCATACCGCTCAGCCTCTGTTGGTTGGAGTTGGCTCTTCTGCGCTTTGCGTGGGTTCACCTACACCAGTTTTCAGCAGGAGAGAAGTTGGAAAGGGAAAGACGGTCTGTTAACCTACCATCATAAGCACCGGAACCAGATCCTTCGCTTCTGCCTCAGCTAGAGCCCTCAGGTTCCTGAACCCATTGTCTCGAAGAAGCCTCGCCGTCCAGCTCTTCACATAGGTCACTTGCGTCATTTCCAGCAGGTCAGCCCGGGCACCTGCCTCCAGGCGGTCGCGCATGTGGTCCAGCACGACCGCGAGCATGTCCCAGTCCATACGTTGGCAGAACTTGACGATACCCGCAGCAAAGCCGTGGCACTGCTGTGCGAGGGTCTGAACTGCACCCCTTGGAATACGGTAGCGGACGGCGATGGCTGAGAGCGGGGCCTCATTGCTTAAGTCACGGAGCTGGAACGCGGTGTATGCTCGACGGTAGATACGGGCTTGCTTGGCCTGATCCAAGGTGTTTTCCTTCAGCGAGGCGCCGCTTTGTACCCTGCGTGTCTGTCAGCATACCGCGGACGTATACCAATGGACAAGCATACATCATGTTAACAAACCCCGGCTGAACGCCGACGAATTGCAGAGCGCGGATACCACTCTCATCGAGATTATCGAGCTGGTCCCGGAATATTTGCCAATCTATCTGGGTTGACGTTGCCACTTGCAGGGGCGTGAACATATAAAATATGTGCATGTCACCGTCCATCACGAAAGCCTGCAGCGCGCGCTTTAGTTCTTCGTAGACGAAGAGACCATCCTCCGGCGCAAATGACGAAGCCACCAGTGCTTGCCCGAGTCGCGTTGCTTCGTACGACTCATCATCTTTTAAGAGCAAGAGTCCCTCATCGGCCAGTTCCCGCAGAGCGGAATTCATGATGTTATACGCTATCTTCTTGTCCACCATTCGATAAAGCAGAGTGCACTTCACATATTCTTTGATCGCGTCACATCCTGAAGCGAGTCCGGTTGCGATGGCTTCTAGGAGTGCTCTTGCCATGTGTAAGCGGTGTCGATGACAACCCAATGAAGCACTTACCGTTTGAGCCCCCTCTTCTCCGGAGCTAGGCAGCTTTCGATGGCTGGCATGTCGGCTTCCAGCAAGTCGCAGACAGCTTCCAAATCCGACTTTCCGCATATTAGATAGGTCTCACCAGCGTCATCCTTTCCCTTACGGCCGGCACGTCCACACATCTGTCGCCTACACCAATCAGCCCGGGTATCATATAAACAGCGTATCAAGGGCATACAGCAACGCAGGACCAACAAGCTCTCGTCCCATGCGTGCACCGTTTATTATCACCCGCCGCGCGGGGAGGTTCACACCAGCGGCAAGACTGCATGTAGCCACGAGGACTTTCAAAACATTCTGATCGTAAGCCTGCGCGATCAGGTCGCGTTCCTCGGTTGTCATCCCCGCGTCTAATTGGAGTCAGTTTGTTCACAACGTATCGCAAAGCCTGTACTAACGGTGGAAGCCAACACCCCTGGCAACGATTTTCTCCAAGACAGGATCGAGACCGCTCGGCAAACTCCGCAATTCCGCCAGCAGATCTAGTCTTTTACCGAACTCGTCTGAATCGATTGAAGGTGACACCGGCATTGCTTCACTTATCACAGCAGCATGGATCTGGCAAGCTTGGCGACTTCCGCAGAAAACCAATGCACCGTAGCCTGCAGCGGCGGTATCAATGGCCAAGGCCACCATCGCATTTGTCATGGAATTGGCGAGTTGAGGGAGCGTAGATGAAGCGACCATCCGGTGAGGAGTAAGAGCATCTGCCACAGCTGCTGGCGTAGTGACATTCAGCTTCGACGCAGTCTGAAACAATTGCCTTGAGGTCGCTGCTGGGTAGATGGCGTTTTCATAGACCAGGTACTCTTCGATTGGGACAGGTCGATACGTGGAAATGTAGAACTTAGCATCCATCCAGTCGGCCAGCATTTCTGTGTTCTCAAGTCCAGTTAGACGGCTATAGATTTAGAGGAAAGCACTGAATCATACAGAAAGAGTCGCACTCATTCCGATAATCTGGATGTCCTGCCGGAGAAGCAATAGTTTGGTCACCATGAGCTCCAGGAGGTATCCACGGTGCTCATCGTCCAGCATATGTAGCTCATCCAGTACGACAACGCCCAAGTCACCAATGTTACACTCCTCGATGGCGGTGTTTATCAACGAGTTTGCCTATACGTCGTTCATCAGCCGTCAAGGCCATACACCCAGGAACAGAATTCAGTAGACCTTCTCTATTGTACAAACGGCAATGTCAGTGTCGGCCCAGGAGGCGGTTGTTTTGCTTCCACCAAAGAAGCCAGTCACACGCACGGACTTCTGTAGCTTCTTCCAGCGGTGATGAGACGGCATATCATCATCGCCATCAGGGACATGCTTTTCGACATCGTGCACAACGCGTCTGAGCCACTTCAGCTTCTCCTGGACTAGTGCAACATAGGGCAGTACAAGAATGGCTTTGCGAGATGGATTCTCGATGATCCGCTTGAGCATGAGTACGTCAGCTACAAGGGACTTGCCACCGCCAGTGGGGGCAGTGTAGACGAGTTGCCGTTCACCTGTAAGCAGGCCCCGAGCAAGCAAGCATGATGCCTGCCACGGGTAGATCGAGCTGACCCCTAGGGACGCAAAGTTGGCCACCAGGGTCGGGTTCAAACCATACCGGGGATCCTTGAGAGACAGAAGAGGCTCCTGGCTAGGGCCTGGTACTGAACAATCGATCCTTGGTTGTTGGTTTTCCGAAGAGGCGGCAGCAGCAACCGAGCGAATCTCGCTCGCGGCCAGGCGGCCCGGCGCCGGGGTCACGGAAGGGCGAGTAAAATCGCCCGGCGGCGCGTGCAATGGAACGGCCTTGTTGGCATTTCCCTGAGGATGAACAGGTACCGCGTGCTTCACCGGTTGCGGAGGATCACCGGAAGGATAATCCGAGGGTCTCTTGTGGCCGGCTAATTGGGAAACATTGGTATAATAGGGCTGTTTGCGGGCCAGATCAATGGAAGTGTGGAATCCCAGGGTCTGAAAAGGCTGACCTGGCGGGGCAGACATGGAGAAGCATAAGGCGAAGGGGAGGAGCCATGGGTGAAGACAGACCGAGGACGATGCCGATGCCCAAACACGCAAATCCAATCGGGAAGGCGCCGCCACAGCACCGCCACATGGTTTGTCGGCAGGCGCTATCGGGGTTCCTGCCACGGCTGCTCACGATGATATTGGTTCTATTCCATAGAATATGAACCACTTGCCAGCTATAATATTGCCAGATTATCCTCCGTCCTTTTATTCCAGTCTCACTTGGCAGAATACGCTGTGCTGCCGACCGTTTGGGACTAGGCACCTGATTAGATTACATAATCAGTCCCTGGAATCGACGACATCGGACGGATTCGCGCGGCAGCAAGGCACTGGCGGCTCGCTGAAAGATCGAATAGCGAGTGCGGAGTAGACGAAACGACAGCCAGGCGAGCTGGTAACACCCGGCAATGTGGCAAGCCGACAAATCATCGCGGAAGTCCGTGTGCTGCTGGATCGTCATTGGACCGAGTCAGCCGTGGTCTACCAGGTATGCATCTGGGTGAAATGCTGGATGGTCGTACAGGCCAAAGCCATGGTGGACTGCCAATTTTTACGTATGCCCGAGCGGACGCCAGCCAATCTGGAGGAACGCCCGCTGGCACGTAACCCCGTCCACTCGCAACGCGCTTATTAGCCGTCCGGTGGCAGAATGTGGGACTTGAATCGATAGTCTTCGCGACCCTGGAACAATCTGCGATGTCTGCAACACTGCAGCTGCAGCCGGTGAGACTGGCGTCGAGGGTAGGGTAGTCGCAGTCAGAGGTCGGAGCACACTGGCCTGGCCCCTTTCTCTCTCTAGTGAAACGGACACGATGGCTAGATTAATCGTGGTTCCTCCAGTTCTCCAGTTTAACAGATTATTTTGCAACGGCCTCGCTCCAGTTACTACTACGGAGTACAGGTTACTGAGCTGTTTTCCATGGATGACGACGACGACGATACTGTTATGGGAGACTTGGCATTAGAACGGACAGACTGAACGACCGCAAGCATTCCTCGTGCTTTGCATTATATTGCCCTCGCATCTACCTCCGATTTCTCCCTCTGCATGCTCTGGGCGCCTTTTCTGCTACTGCCAACACATTCGCTTCCCCTCAAACCCCCGGTCTGCCCTACAGCAACAGAACAGTATACGGTAGATAGATGGGCCTTGAATCTCCCGCTTAGGCTCTGCTGTAGATCACCCAACGGATAGTACGATCTTCGAGGGCAGGGGGAATAAGGACGGCGCTGGGAGGGAAGAGGGAAGGGCAGAAACGGGCGCAGAGAAACAAGCGATATTTTCTTTTTGCAGTGAATCTTCTTTCCTTCCGGTTCCAACATGTCGCGCTGGTGGAGGATCCGTCATATTAACACATTGGGACTAGGGGCGAGGCGAGGCGTCTGTGTCTGTGTCTGTCTCTCTGTCTCTCTGTCTCTGTCTCTTCCTCTTCTTCCTTCTCTCCCTTCTCTCTTTCCCTTTCCTCTCTTATCCTCTTCTCTCTCTTCCTTTCCGATATCCATCTTTCTCCCTCCCTTGGCCGCCCATTCTTCTTCTCCTCCCCTCCCCGTCCATCCATCCGGCCTTTCTTCTCTCTCCTACTACTGTTCCTGTTCATCCGCCCTCCCCACGAGCGCGGACTATTGCTCTGTTTCCACCGCCGCTGCCTTTTCTCCGTTGTCTCTCGTATTTGATTCTTCTTGTCTCTCTGTTATATCACCCCCAGCCCAGCCTGTCGCCGGGACCCGATCCTCGAGCCACTGGACCCTGGTGTCCCCAGTCTGGTAGTTCTCCTCGTTCCCGCAAGTCGATCTTGATATCCGCGCCTTCTGCACTGTGCTGCCCACCACCCTTCCTTCCTTCCACTCCTTGCCGCAGAAAAAATTCCCTGCAATACGTATCACCCTCTCTGGGTCTGCATCAAATATCCCTCTCTTCTTCTCTCTCTCTTCTTCTCTCTCTCTTCTCGTTTTCCCGGCCATAACCCGTTGTTTGGTGCCCCGTCCCAGCCATCTCTTCCTCGTTCTTATGGGCGATTATCGACGTGTCTCGGCCCGCTGCTGAGCTTTGATCTCCCGCCTCTGCGAATTTGGTGTTCCTCCTGTATCCACCACCAACCCAATCCAACCCGGACGGAGTGCATGCTGCAGCTCCAGCCCATACAGGATTTTTCGGTTCTCCTGTTCGCCCGCGTGTGAGGCTTGGTCATGTCCTCGGACTCGCCTCCGCCTCACCTGCTGCAGCAGCATCTCGTGGACCCCGGCTGTCCCGTGTCCGATGCCCCAGGCTCTCGTTCCATGCCTACGCCGGACATTTCATCTCGTCCGGATTCTGCCGACCCTGCCGCTGCCCAAGGCCTCGCCGCCGAAAATGATTTGCAATCGCAGCCGATGACCTCCACGTCATCCTCAACCGAGCTTGCTGGCGCTGACTCAACTAATCCATCTTCCACCCACGCCGCTTATGGTACTCGGTCCAGGGGCCGGAATGCCGCCCCTCGTCCCAACTACGCCGAGGATCGCGATATTGAAATGGACCTTGACAACGACAACACCCAGCAAAAGTCCGCCAAACGTAGCAGTGGATTAGTTTTCAGTAACGCCGTTAATGGTTCCAAAAACGAGGGTGAAAAATCATCGTCATCCAACTCGCGCAAGGCTCAGCCCGCCACCAATGGAGCAAATCCAGCTTCCAGAGACTCGATCCCGGGCACTTCGTCGTTTTCCGCCAAAATTGAGGACGGGAATGCGCAGTCGAGTACGTCCAAGAAGCGGAAGCAACCGGCAAGTGCGCCGAACTCGAACTCCACCAACGGGAGCGCCTCAAAGAAGATATTCACCACCGCTCCGGGACTGGGTCCAGATCAGAAAGAGTCCAACATGGTCACTTTCGACACTCACGGTGCATATCTAGACGATGGGAAGCTGAAGGCCGATGATGGTTCAGTCTACGCTCCAAACGGTTGGTCATCACCTCCAGAGTTTACAATTTCAATTATCTTGTTTATGAATGCTGCCTGTATTTTTTATCATTTATTGTTGTGTTTTTGTTTCGCATTTGCGACTCTCATTGACGCGTGGACTAGACCATGTTTATCTCATCTGCGAACCCCCGGGCGAGCCATATTACTTGGCGCGCATTATGGAATTTCTACCTTCCAAGGAGTCACCGTCTGGCCCGATTGAAGCGTTGAGGGTCAACTGGTTCTACCGCCCTCGTGATATCCTGCGTCAGGTCGCGGACACAAGGGTCGTGTTTGCGTCCATGCACTCCGACACATGCCCACTCGCGTCATTACGCGGGAAATGCCAGATTAAGCACCTATCAGAAATCACCAACATCGAGGAGTATCGGAAGCAGAGAAACTCCTTTTGGTTCGACAAGATGTTCGATCGATATATTCACCGCTATTACGAAGTGGTCCCAACAAGCAAGGTGATAAATGTCCCGGGCAACGTCAAAAAGGTTCTGGATGAGCGCTGGAAGTTTGTCCTCGTCGAGATAGGAAAACGAAAAGAACTGACAAGTGCGGTTAAAACGTGCAAGCGATGCTGCTTGTATGCTGCCAGGTAAGTTGCGATCTGCAAGTGCTCCGGTCTGTCTTTTTCTAATTCGACTCCCAGCACGGATTCTGTCGATTGTGCCGTCTGCCGTTCCACGTACCATATGCACTGCGTGCGGCCTCCATTGACCAGGAAACCTGCCCGCGGGTTTGCGTGGGCGTGTGCAGCGTGCAGCCGCGCCCAGGAGCGTAAGCTCGAGGCGCGGCAGACTCCGGTCGTAAGCGGATCTCAGCCGGAGGCAGAAGAAGAAGTGCCCGAAGAGGAAGAAGAGGATCCCAATGCGCCAGCGAACGGGACTAATGGGAACACCCCTGCCCCTGCTGGAGAAGACGCCGCTCCCCGGCCTGCAACGGAGGAGCAAATTGCGCAAGCCAAAATGTGGCCGTACCGCTATCTGGGTATCCACTGTCAAGTGGAAGATGCTCTCGACTACGACGACAGGATATACCCTCGAGCAAGCTCTCGCCTAGGACCCCGGCATCAGGCGAATGTCACCGAATGGCCCGGTCGCCCGATAGAATATGTCAAGCCTGTTGATATCAAGAAAAAATACATGAGAACGTCGGGCGGACGCAAGGATGGCAAGCTCCCGAGGGAGGCCGTTGTTGCGATTGGAGCAGCGAAGAACGAAAAAGCTAATCGACCGAAGCACGTCATGGATGAGCCCCCTGGGTTTATACAACGGGGTGAGGACGAGCCGGTTTCTATTGGTGGAAAGCAGAGCCGTACCTCCAATCTGTTGTTCAAAATGCCTGCCTCGGCGCAGATGCCGGCGCGAGGAGAAGATGACCCTCCCGGCGCGGACCTCAGCCTTGCTGATCGGGAGAAGTTTATTGACGACTACATGGCCCGAGCGAAGGAGATAGCTCCGGAGAAAGGGCTTGAAAAACACTCCACTAATTTCCTGGACAAGGCTTTGGAGTTGCTTTATGCCGAGAGCTTTGACGTGGAGGCCGCTCTTAAGAGATTGAGAGGGCTTGAACAGTATACCGATTTTAAGGAGCCCCATTTGCGCCCCGAAGAACTCAAGCTGTTCGAACAGGCGGTGGCGAAGTACGGATCGGAGCTGCGAAATGTCACGAAACATGTCAAGACCGTGCCGCATTATCAAATTGTTCGTTTCTACTACATGTGGAAGAAGACGCCACGCGGTCGCCAGATTTGGGGCAATTATGAAGGGAGACGAGGCAAGAAGGCTGCCAGGCGGAGCAGCACTGCAGGGAAATTGGTGGATGATGTGGCTGACGATCATGACGATTCCGCGTTCGATGCCGAAAAGGCGGCCGAGAAAAAGCGTGGGTTCGTCTGCAAGTTCTGCTCGACCCGCGCGTCGCGCCAGTGGCGGCGAGCTCCCGGAGCGCCCCCCGGTGCTAAAACTCCTTCCGAACCATCCTCAAAGCGGGACAAAGCATCCCAGCTTCAGGTGGCTCTTTGCTTCCGCTGCGCTTTGCTGTGGAGGAAATATGGAATCCAATGGGAGGACATCGACGAAGTTGCCAGGAAGATCTCGCAGAGCGGAAACAAGTCTTTGCGTCGACGCGTCGACGAAGAATTGCTCACACAGCTTCTCATTGCCGCCGAAGACTCTGGGGATAGCACTAGCTCTGCTGCAGCGGCAGCGGCTATCTCTGCGAATGCTCCCTCGCAAATGCATCAGCTGGACCCCAGCAAAAAGAAAGCGCGCGATAAAGACAGCGCGACGACCTCGGCTGCTACGTCGGTTGAGCCGGCTCCGAGGAAGAAGACCGGCGCGGAGAAAGCACCCGAACCGCCGCCGATTGTCCCAGATCCTCCGAGAGCTAAGACGCTTCCTTGTGCCGTCTGCAATAAGATGGAGCCTTTGGGTGAAGAGCATCTGTCCTGCAGAGACTGCCGCCTGACGGTCCATCGGGGTTGCTACGGGGTTAGCCCATCGCAAAACGATGTGAAATGGGTATGTGATATGTGCTCTAACGACAGAAATCCGATGGTCTCGACAAGCTACGAATGTGTCCTTTGTCCTGTTACGTGGACGGAGCACGAGTTGATGGAAACGCCGAAGCGAACGCATAAGAAAAAGTCTGACAGAGATAAGGAGAAGGAGAAGCTCGAGAAAGAGATGATCGCCGAGGCCGTGAAGCTCTACCGTCAGCGGCAAGAGGACGCTGGGAAACCGATGTCTCCCCGAGAACCGCTTAAGCGAACGGTTGGCAACAACTGGGTGCATGTTTCGTGTGCAGTCTGGACGCCTGAGATCAAGTTTGGCAATGCCGAAGAGCTTGAGCCGGCGGAAGGTTTTGGCCACGTTCCCGCGGAGAGACATCGGGAAATATGCAAGATTTGCAAAACTGATCAAGGGGCCTGCGTTCCCTGCCATTTTAACGGCTGTAATGCCCGATTTCATGTTGGCTGTGCTTTCCAGGCGCATTTTCGGTTTGGGTTCGATATCACACCGGTCAAGAGCTCTCGACGGGATGCGGCCAACAGCGTGCGGATCGGAAATGAGCTTGGCTCGGCCACGCCGGGGATCTGGTGTCCCCAACACAACACTGGGTCCGTCGTCCACGAGATTGGAGAGCACACGGGGCGGCAGGGGCTGAATGCGCTGCAGCTGTTTTGTCAAACGTACAAGCAGGCTGATCTTACTCTGACCGGGGCTGTTCGCAAGGCAGCGCATGTACGGCAGTCTGTGGGGAGCTGGCAGCACAACGCAACGTTTGGACCTCGACGAGCGTCTGGCACCAATGGTGTTGCACCTCCGCACCCCGGCAAGGAGAGCCACAAGGTCCATAGCATGTCGCCAGAATACGAAATGACGGTCGACTCGCAGCCGCTCGGATTTTCCCAGCCTTCATCATCCGCCGGGATGGGGAGAACGTGCTGCCGCTGTTCTACGGAGTTCAGTCCAAGATGGTGGCCAGTCGACCGGCCTCGGCGAGCGGCTGTACTGAATGGGGCCGAGATACATTCGCAGATCTCGTTTACGCGGCCGAACGGAGACTATATCACTGCAGACAGGAATGCAGTCGATGGCGAGCCAGATTCGGCGGTGTACGAGTGCCATAAGTGCCATGTCAAGAACCCGGCGCCTCGAGTGTCACCGGAGCCTCGGCCGTCTCCATATGCTGGCCAGTGGCCAGTTCTACCGGCGCCGCGGCCTTCAGAGTACCATGGTCATCCGCATGCGACAGGGGCGGGAATGGCTCGGCAGCCGATTGGGCCGCCGGGTGCTCAGGCTAGCCCCGAGTTGCGTCCCGGGTTTGACGCACGGCCTGGGGACTATGGGGAAGGCGGGTTTCGCAACGGCATACCGGTGTCCGGGTACCATGGAGCGCCGGTGCCAGCGGCAATGAATGGGTATCCGCCTCCGCCGCCAGTTCCAGCACCTTCAGCACAGTATGCGGGCGGGACACCGGTTCCCGCAGCGCCGCAGCTGTATCCGACACACCAGGGTCCGTACGGGCCCGTGACGGCGCCTTCGCCCCGTGCATCGCAAGGACTGGCGCGGGCGTACGCATCGTCGGGGTCGTCACCTGACGGGCAAGCGACGGCGGCGCGACGGTCGCCGCAGCACTCGCTGAGCACGCTGAACGGCGGTCCGTCCCCTCAAGTATACTCAGTCGACCGAGTTCTCAGCGCGCCGGCGCAGTCGCCTCCGGTGTCGCAGGTGGAGGCGCGGGGAACACCGGACGGCACGCCGCAAAGTGCGACGACAGGCGGGCAGGCCAATGGAGCCAGTGCGAGCCCGTCGCTGAAGAATCTACTTTCCTAGGTGTTGTTGGGTAGGGTTTGGTAGGAAAGTGGAGATGGAGATGGGGAGTGGTTTATGTGGTTTTATGTATTTTGGGTATGCATGTGGGTAAGGGCATAGAATTCATTGTTACAATGGGAATTATTAGAATTATGATGACGGGCAGTCGGGAGATGGAGATGCGGCAGACAGATAGATCAGAGTTCGTTTCTTTGTTCGAGAATGCGGGGAAGCAGGGATGCGCCGGGATTGCGAAAACCAGTGGCGTAGTGGTGCCGAGCTCTGGTCGAGGATGAGCATCTTTGGTCGAGGATAAGCACAGCCTTGACATCACCTCGACCGCATGCGGACAGTCCGACGGGCACGGGCAGTGGATGAAACAGCAGATCGACAGTAGCTTGGTAGATGATTGCTCCAGGATGTACAGGATACAGAGAGACAGAGACACAGATCACATGACTCGGCAGGCAGATCCTATATACAGGCAGTAGGCAGTAGGCAGTATCCTGTAGTGAGTCAGTCACTGGAGGACAGAAAACTTCAATCGTCTCTACTGGAGAGAGTAGGTACGGTACTTACAGGTTACATCACGTTACGTAGAAAGACGCAGCAAATTAAAAACACAGATTAAGTGCGAGAGGCTCCACTGTTTCGAGTTGCCGAGTCCAAGCCCAAGCCAGCCCGTCTTTCTAGAAGCCTGGGTGGAGATGAACCGCTCTCTCTCTCTCTGTACTTTTTCTGTGCGCCCTCGGCTGGCCTGGAGAGGAGGAGGTAGGTAAGATGTACATCGATCCAGGTAGCCTGTGTAATGTGAGCAGCGAGGGCGGCATCGTTGGCTGGACAAGAGCAGCATTCCCGGTCAGGGCTGGACTGGCTGTCTGGTCTTGGTTTGGCTGGTGTGGGTGGCCCAGCCCGATGGATCTTCTGGAAGGGCGGCAGAATTCTTCCCCTCGACTTCTCCCGTGCTTCCCTTTCTTCGCTCTCTCTCTCTCTCTCTCTCTCTCTCTCTCCCTCTCTCTCTGCTCTCTGTCTTCCATCCCCTTGCTCCCCCATTCCCTAAATTCTATATACTCTCCTCCATCCATCC
>RAQS01000190.1:0-35648 GCA_003698115.1 Aspergillus sp. HF37 | reverse complement strand
GTCGGATATAAAGGTACGAGTTAAGAAATAGAAAATTTTAGGCGTGTTTTGTTAAATACTACTCCAGACTGAGTACTATACTCTGTAATGATATGGAGCATAGATCCCGTGGGTTCTTGCCGTCGGATTATATGCGCGTTCGCCGTATTCCTCTCTCTTGTCTACTCTGTAATTACCCATCTGCTTAGCTGCTATGAGTCACCTTCATAGCCATAGCTGGATATATCAAAAAATGTATGGCTCTCTACGCAGTAGGCACAGCCTGGTAAAAGTACGAGGCTACGTGTCTGCCTAGTACTAGTAAACGCCATAATTATATTGTCCAATAGTAGTCGCACCCTGCTTCTAATATAACCTGTAGTGCCATATTTTATTGGCTAGGCCATTGCTAATGCGTATTACGAGCGTTAATACAGTGTTATAGGATGATAATCGCTATTTTGAAGGCGCAAAAGCACTGGCGTCCAACATGAGACGAAACAGGGCCAATAGGAAGTGAGCGGACTACTAATTGAGGTGATATATGAAAAGCGGTCAAACTGGTTATGGTCAAAGGAACAGCTGAAAAACGCCTGGGTAAGGTGCGCCTTCTTCATTTCTGCTCCTCTACATTGCAGTTGCTGTTAGAGTTTTCCTTTGTTTCCTCCTCGTCTCCCTCCTTACCAAACTCAACCATCTCTTGCACTGTCTACTGTTCCATCATATTCAGAGTCTCTGCTGTTTCTGTCCAACTACAATGGGATCCAGGTACTATATCTCCTTACTACTGATAATTCTGAAGGTATTGGTGCTAATGTCTCTCAAGCTTCGCAGGCATGGAGTCTCAGACGACGGTGCCACAGTCAACGGCAACCGACCCATCGAGAACGTTCCGTACCAAGCTCGTAGAAGGGTCAGGATCGAAGGTATCAATGTCAATGCCAGATAACCCCCGTGCCATTCTGGAAAAGTTCCACGAGGGAAATCCCCTGAGGAGAAAGCCAGATTGTTGCAGTGCAGGACACAGGCAATCGGAGCGCAACTGGAAGATATTTGACCGCTCCGGCGAGGAAGTGCGGGTCTCACAATTCAAGGTCATGGTAACCAAGCCCCGGAAGTCGACGTACTATGTATGGGTCGTCTATCCCAAGTCCGAACCGCCAAAACTTGTCGGTACCGCTAAGGTCGGAAGCCATCGGACCTATTATCTTGGATGGTTAGGTCACGATGCAGGCTTCGAAGAGAAATACTGCGCTGTTCGTATCTGGAAGAATAAGGGCGTGGATATCACCTATGATCCCAATATTTGGAAGACAGCTCCTAAGTTTTCTACTCAACGCTGCGCACATCAGACAGTGCTGTCCAAAAATGATTTGCTTGACCCAGACTCATCTATGGACGTTGATGAACACAAGCCCCATTCATCGCCTCCATATGAACTTCGGTCAAAACGTCGCTCATTGGTAGCGGCTTCCGATTCTGATGATGGCGCTGAATGCGAGCGAAGCGGTCCAGTCACACGATCCAGTCGCAAGCGGCCTGTTGAGCAGCGTGGTTCATTGATAGTAACCTTGCGAGGGCCCAAAATCTCTCGTCTTCTCCGTCGTTTTAATGCATCTGAAATAGATGATGGAGAACAGCTCAACGACGGTAACGGTCATGAATGCAACTTTGTTGAAAACAGCGTCGATAGGCCTGGCAGTTCGAGAACTGGCTCGGATGGAAGGCCTGACCAACAAGACGAGCAAGAATCTGAGGGGACAGACTGCAGCTCAGATGCGGGCGTTTCTCAGGATAATGGTCCGGAAACTCAGAGGACCGTGATCCAGGAACAAGTGGCCGAGGAGGAGGATGGCATGGAATTGTGTGAGACAGGAGAGAGTGATAGCTGTTCCGAAGGCGAGAGCGATTCCAGCGAGAGCGATTCCGAAGAATCAGATGACAGCAGTTCTGAGGGAGAAGCCTCAGAGGAAGAAGTCGAGGTACCAACAAATGGTGTTTCCGGTGCAGCAGCAGGCGCCGTGAGAAATGACGGGAACAATGAGAACGATGGGAACAACGCCAATAACGCCAACAACAACGGTAACAACGGCAACGACCAAAATAACGGTCCTGCAACGCCTATATCGACAGGAAACGGAGCACACCCAGATGATAACCATTCTTCTATGACCGTGCAAGCGCCGCAGCTGACCACGATAATACTCGAGGACAGTTCTTCCCCGAGTAATCGAGATTCGTCAATCCATGGTACAGGGGCGACCTCACGAAATTTCACCACTCCCGCAAGCATGTCATCTTCCCAGAACCACGGCGCGCAGGTAACTGGAGGTGGCTCTCAAACAAATCTGCCGACTCCGACTCCCACAACGGTAGATCGGAGCGTCCGATTTATACTCATCGGGCGTCCGGATTTTTCAACGGACTTTACCCTCCGGAGCCAGCATCCCGGCGCAGAGCTGTTCGCCAAAGCAGAGGAGTATTTCAAAATGCAGGCCGTCAATGTTCTGTACTGCTCTAGTTCGATCGAGAACTCGACGAAGCTACTGACAAAGAATTGCCTCAGGGACGTGGACTATTGCATTACGCAGTGGGAGAGGTGCGTCAGGCTGAACGGAGGCGGGGCTGTCTTCGTTAATCGGGAGCCTTTTGATTTCTGATGCTAGCAAAGTTTCGGGTCTTTGTACTTGTGGTTTGTCTTTCATCTTGCATTCTCTACTCTACGTCTTACTATTCTTCTTCTTTAAACAACGATAACTTGGTCTAGTAAGATGCGATCAGTAAGATGCAGATATTGTAAGCCTGGGAGCCTATTCACGATAAATGACCCGTGAGGACTTCGTATCCACCCAATATACGAGAAATCATGCTATGAGTGCCGCAGGACCTCTTTGTTATTATTATCCTCATACTCTGCTTTTGGGAGAATTTCTTAGGGCTTTTTGGTCACGTGCTTGATGCTAGTCAGGTGACGCTGCCGAGGCCCGCGGATAAGTTGACGTCAAGGAGCAAGACGCTCCGATGCCCTCATTTCCATGCGGGTGTTGGCGAAGCGATATCTCTCCCTTGCCTGCCTCTTTTCTTCGTGACACCTCCCACCAGTTGATGCCGATCACCAGATGTGAAGGATCCCGCCCGGTACTTGACCCAATTCCTCGAGGAGGGGCAGTATCAGAGCTGTGACCGAGTGCTAACGCCGGTTTCCACTAGGTCTGAACATCAGTCTTGCATTATCGCGGTACCCTCGTGCGATTTCCGAACCAATTCTACTGCTCGACTGCCCTCGCCAGCTGTTAGTCGGCTACGGCAAGCGTAATAAGCTTATATATACGAGAAGGGTATATCGCGTCTTTTCGTCGGCAATTAGAAGGGTCCAGCGACCCTGCTCGTCTATCCACCATGGCCGCCGCTCCGCCGGAGGAAATGCCAATTGCAGACGCTGAGTCGGTCTACTTCAACGACCATCCCCCGCCGAAAAACCTCCCGAGACACGAGTCCCTGGCGAGAAACTTCATCAACTACCATGTCGAGTCGAAGAGGCGCGTCGTCCTCGTCACGTCGGGCGGTACGACGGTGCCACTGGAGAACCAAACGGTGCGGTTTATCGACAACTTCTCCGCCGGAACGAGAGGCGCGACGTCGGCCGAGTACTTCCTTGAGCAGGACTATGCCGTGATCTTCCTGCACCGGCAGTTCAGCCTGATGCCGTATTCGCGGCACTACAGCCACTCGACCAATTGTTTCCTAGACTTCATGGAGGAGGCGCCTCCGTGTCCGTCATCTGACGGCTCCAATTCCAATCATGGCCCGATTATGGTGTGCGACCAGTACCAGGATGAGATGCGCGAGGTGCTCCGCCGGTACCGCTCGGCGAAACAGAACAATCTACTTCTTTTGTTACCATTTACCACCATTGCCGAGTATTTGTTCGAGTTGCGGTCCATGGCGAAACTGATGCGACCGCTGGGAGCCAACGCGATGTTCTACCTTGCTGCAGCAGTCAGCGATTTTTTCATCCCGCGTGACCGGATGGCGGAACACAAGATCCAGTCGTCCGAAGTGCCGCAGTCAGCGAACAAGAACGACAGCACCGATTCCTCTGAGATATACACGGGGGAGAACGACTCGGAGCCGCCGAGGAATAGTAAAAAGCTCATCGTTGATCTTGACCCGGTTCCGAAATTCCTTCATCGCCTGGTTGACGGCTGGGCGCCGCAGGGGAGCATGATTGTCTCATTTAAGCTGGAGACGGATCCCGATCTTCTGGTCTACAAGGCACAGACGGCGCTACAACGGTATTCACATCACCTAGTTATCGGGAATCTTCTCTCGACGCGGAAGTGGGAGGTAGTATTCGTCACGCCCGACCCACCGTACGAACGATGGATCCGGGTTCCCAAGTCCAAGCGCAGCAAGAGCATCTCAGGCGTAGAGGGTCAGGTCGGACGGGCAGAAGCGAAGCATGAATTACGAGAGGCAGCGGACAAAGAGGAGTCAGAACCGGTCGTGCAAGTGCAGGAAGAGGGGCGAGCCGGAATGGAGATCGAGACGCTTATTATTCCGGAGTTGGTCAAGCTGCACGCGGCGATGATTGCGAAGAGGGAAGATCCTGATCGGCCTGGTACCATGGCGTAATGACGGATTTGCAGTCGATGATGCCGGACTGAGACATGAGTGTACAGAGTTTGTTTCATAGCATGCAAAGCAAGGATGTTACGGTCCGTTGGATGAAGAAGCCGAAAACAAAGGACAGAGTACTCCGGAGTAAGACAAGGACAAGACAAAAGGCATTCCAAAGAGAAGCAGCAGCCACAGCCATCAGCCACCTGTCACAACCACCAGCCACACCGTTGCTGCTGACTCAGCGCGACGATCCTCGGCTCTCCTCGACTCCTTTTCTTCTCCTTCGCTGCCTCAACGCCAGGTTCATCTTTCCTGGTCGAGTCTGCGTCCGTTTGAACGCTTCGAGAGGGTCAGTGCCCGGTCAACAATGACTGGCTATCTGTCGCTTTGGAGGATCGGTCTTACACTTGCTTTTTCGGCTCCCCTCACCAGCTCCGCAGACCCCTGCTAGGCCAGGTAGCAATCGCAACCGAGAATGCTCCCTCCTCGTCTATACCGCCGCCGCATCACCGTGATCTCGGCGGTTCTGGGCCTCGTCCTCCTCTACCAGTTTTTCTCCCTCCAGCCCCGTTTCGACCGTACCGAGAGCTCAGTCGATTATGATGCTACCAAGCCGCGCCCCGAGTGTCCCCCGCAGCTGCGGGAATTGGAGGACGTGCTGGTTGTCATGAAAACGGGCGTCACCGAAGCTCTGGACAAGGTGCCCGTGCACTTCCAGACCTCCTTCCGCTGCGTGCCCAACTTCGTGATATTCTCCGACTTCGAGGAAGACATTGGCGGCGTGCGGGTCCACGACGCCTTCCGCAACATGGACCCCGAGGTGCTGCGCACAGTGCCGGACTTCGACATCTACAACCGGCTCCGCAAAATGGGGCGACGCGGGTTGGACACAAACGACTTCCAGGACGAGGCCAACTCGGCGATCGGAAAGCCCAACAACCCGGGCTGGAAGCTGGACAAGTGGAAGTTCCTCCCGATGGTGCAGGAGACGCTGCGGCACAAGAACGACGCCAAGTGGTACGTCTTCATGGAGGCCGACACGTTCTTCTTCTGGCCGAATCTGCTCGCGTGGCTGCAGCGCTTCGACCCCCGCCAGCCGCTCTACATCGGCACCGAGACCCAGATCGCCGACGTGGTCTTCGCGCACGGCGGGTCCGGGTTCGTCGTGTCGAACCCGGCCATGCAGCTGGCCGCAAACGAGTACGCGACTCGCACCAGCGAGCTCAACACGTACACCAACTACCACTGGGCCGGGGACTGCGTGCTGGGCAAGGTCCTGCACGACGTCGGCGTCGGCCTGCACTTTTCCTGGCCGTTCCTGCAGAACTCGAATCTTGGCGAGCTGGACGCGTTTAACACCGATCTGTACCGCCGGCCGTGGTGCTACCCGGCCATCGCGCTGCATCATCTGACAAACGAGGATATCAAGGATCTGTGGCAGTTTGAGCGGCACAGATGGTTATACGTAAGCCTCCCTCCCCTCGTTCATTAGATCCATGCTAAACCAACCAGCTCGGCAAAACCCTCACCCTGCACAGCGACCTCTTCCGCGAGCGCATCTACCCGGACACCCCCCCGCGCCGCGACAACTGGAACAACTTCGCCAACGACGAACAAGCAGTCGACATTTCTTTCGAAGACTGCGAGTCCATCTGCGACAGCCGGCTCGACTGCGTGCAATTCGCCCTCAGAGCCGGGAGGTGTTACACGGGCAATCGGCCGCGGCTCGGGATCGCCGGTCTGGACGTGCAATCCGGCTGGATGACGGGGCGAATCAAGAAGATGTTGGATGACGCGCCGTCGTGTCCGAAGCCGAATTTTGATTGAATGGTATTCTCTTTCTTGTTCTGTGGTATTAGTACACTGCCTACCTACTAGAGTTTTGCATATCGGGGTTTTGTGCCTTTTGGTTATAGGCTACGGCGTTTCTGGCTTGTGTATGTATGAGCTCAGGCTAGTGATGCATTATTGGCTATGTTTTGAATACTCGTCCAGGTCTCTTCCCCTAAGAATATAACCAATACTCGATCCACTGCAACCCATCAATCAACCATACCCCCTAACATACCGCGGACTCGTCGGATCCTGCATACACTGATCCACGCGCATGATATCGATGCCTGCCCTCTTCGCGAAACGAATAAACTCTCTAAAGTACAGCACCGTCGACGGGGACAGATAATGCATGACAACGAGGTTCCCGCCCTTTTCGAGGTCGCGGACAAACGCCTCCATCTGGCGCTCGGGGGTTCCGGTCCCGGCCCACAGCCAGTCCTCGACATCGACGCTCCAGTTGACGATGACCGGGTCGTGGATGTGCGCGGCAAGGCGCTGGCGCATTCTGGCGCCGACTGTTCCGAAGGGAGGACGGAAGTAGCGCGCTGGTAGTAGTACTACTTGTCAGTGACCAACATCCAAGCCTGAAATTGGAGGAAGTACGCACACTCTACGCCGAGAATATCCCTGAGCACAGAAATGCTGCCTGTGATCTCGTTGTCGATATCGTCGAGCTCCGTCAGAGCTTCCATCCTACCATTCAACCCCACAGTTAGCATCTCAGCCTTAGCCCTAAAACCCAGCCCTAAAAACAACCACCACCGCCGCCAAAGGGGGGCCAGGGAAACAACATACTTAGGATGCGAATTCGAATGCAACGCAACCTGATGTCCCCTGCGAAGCATCTCCGCATAAACGCCCGAGAAGTTCGCCTCCGGATCGCGCAGGCCATTCCCGACCACAAAAAAGGTGACCAGAATGCCCTCCTCCTCGATAATCCGCATCACCTCCCGCGCGAGTTGTGGCTGACCGTCGTCGATCCCAAACGCAATCGAGTTGGGCCGCGTGCAGCGAAGCGCGAGGGTTCCGCTGGCCAGTTTTGGAGGAGCGATGCGGTCGTGGTGGTCATGGGGGATGATCTCGACTTTGTAGAGTGTCAGCGGGGTGGGGGTGAAGAAGCCGTGGAAGGCGACGGAGACAACCCGCGAGAGATTGATGCGGAAGTGCGTCAGCGGGATGAAGATCTCGTTTCTCGAGTCTGAGTGGTGTGCGTGTACTGCGTACCGGCCGGCTTCGACGCTATCCCATGTCTCAGGGTACGGACTACGCTTTGAGTCGCAGGCGTAGTTGTGCTGGGTAAGCGAGACGGTGAAGTGCGGCGTGCCGGCGAAGACGATGTGCAGGAGGCCGGCGCGGTGGGAGACGAGGTTCGCGCAGGTGGATGAGGATAGCTGCGTGTGGAAGTTGTGGTCTGGGTCCGAGGGATACAGGCGCATGTAGCCGTGGCCGAATTCGATGGGGAGGTCCTCGCCGGCGCCGTGCCAGTGACCGAGGTCGTTGCGGGTGCGGTCGTGGAAGGTGTCGATTGTGAGGGTGCTGGTATCGAGGATGGTGTGGGTGGTGTTGATGCCCTGAGTGGTGGTGTTGGTGAAAGGCCTGGTGACAGGGTTCAATGGACTGCTGGTGATGTTCCAGGGCAGGAGGAGAGCGGCGACGACCGTTGTTGCCTTCATGGTGTTCGAGCTCGACTGTAGTATATATAGCTGAGGCCGTTAAAGATAGCGAGGCGTGTAGCTGCATTGTAGTCAAGGGTCAGAAGAAAGAGAACACTCGGACTGCTGGTAGGGCAGGAAGGGTCGATGGACTACGCCAGGAGACTGAACAGGCAGTTACGCATTCAGATACCATTTCATTACCACTATCGAGTCAAAGTCGCTAGTTAAATTCCTTACCAACCTGCGCCTAAGCAGTAGCCTGTTACCCTGCAAGCAACGAAGACGACCGTCAACTTCACTTGCTAGGCCCAAGTACCGCGAAGGCCAGATAAAAACCCACGCTGCGTCTCTGAACACTCATCTGAACACCGGGGAAAGAAGATACAGCTCCTCCACAAATTCAAGATCACAAGCCAGCAGACCAGTCACTGCATGGGAGGCAATCCAGTGAACGACAACCACCCTGCACGACATCCATGGCCAGGATCAGATAGTGAAGGCCGATCAGCCCCAGTCAACGACCGGGGCGTCGTCGGTGGAGGTTTCCATAGGAATTCCACCACCCATAGGAATGCCACCCCAATCACCGTCATCAGCGGCATCGCCCTGGCCGCCTGCCTCGTCGTCGGTGTCGTCTTCGAAGTTCAGGAGGTCGCCCTCTGGTTTGTGACCCTCCAGGAAATCCGGAACGGTCTGCTTGCATTCCAGCAGAATTTTGACGAGGTCACCTCCCAGGTCCGCGTCTTTGTCATTGTAGAAAGAAGTTGCAAGGCCTTCGTTTCCAATGCGAGCAGTACGACCTGTCCTATATTAGCTCAATGACAGTATATGTTGCAGGACGCTTACCAATGCGATGGATGTACTCCGTCACACCGCCGTACATAGCACTCGGGAGGTCGAAGTTGACAACGTGCATAACGTTCTTGACATCAAGGCCGCGGGCAGAAACACCGGTAGCAACAAGGATGGGCGATCTCGCAGTGCGGAAGGCGCGGCTGTTCATGGTTAGCAGGAATTTCCACCTCCACATGGTGACTTACAGTGCATCTTCACGCTCACGCTGCGTACGATCGGCATGGATGGACGTACTGGGCAGGCCCATGTTGTAGAGATAATCATCGATTAAGTCCGCCTGGCTCTTGTTGTTCACGAAGATCAAAGTGCGGCAGGGAGGCATGGCCATCAGCAAGTCGTACAGGCACTTCTTTTTGAGAGGCTCGTTCACATAGACAATCTGGTAAACGTCAGCTTGTAAAATCAGGAAGCCGGATATTCAATTACGTTTTGGTCGACATTCAAGTGGCAGCTGCCGGGACGTCCAATGCGAACGCGGACATGATCCTCAGAAAGGTAATTGCGCGCCAGCTGACGGCATGCCTTGTTGAAAGTGGCAGAAAACATGAGGTAGCGGTGGTCCGCATCCTCGTTGGAGTCTTCACTTGTCAGCACAGAATATAGAGTCAGATATCATCTTCATACCTCCGCCAGACATGATTCTCTTGAAGTCAGACTCCCAGTCAGAAAGAAGCAGTTCATCTGCCTCATCGATGACAGTGTATCTGCAATATGTTAGCAAGAGAATCTCCTTGTAACTGGTTTCATACTTCACACGGCGGAGAGACAGAATGTGCGGCTTGTTCATGAAGTCGAGCAAGCGACCAGGTGTGCCGATCAGAATATCGCAGCCTTTCTGGAGCTCCTCTCTCTGGTGACTAATGGGAGCACCTCCGTACACGACGCAGGGACGCAGCATCGAACGGTAGCAAAGACGGCGAGCCTCATCAAAGATTTGGGTGGAAAGCTCGCGGGTAGGAGCCACGACGAGAACCAACGGTTCAGCACGTACGGAGTCAATGGCCGGATCAAAGCCAGCAGCTAGGTTCGGGCGAGCAGCAGCGAGCTTTTTGGCCTTTCCCATCAGCTGAGAAAGAACGGGAACGAAAAACGCAGCAGTTTTTCCGGAGCCTGTTCGATTAGCCATGGACTCATAATAGAGACCTAAACTCACCAGTCTGGGCAATTGCAATCAGGTCGTGATGAGTATGGATCGCAGGGATGGAGTATGCCTGGATGGGAGTGGGAACCTGGTAATTGCAGAGGCGGATATTCTCGCGCATGATGGGGTGCAGGCCAGCGTCGTCAAACTTGAGATATTATCAGCGACGCTTGGGTCTGCAGGGACAGGGACAACACTTACACTCTTGATAGGATTCGGACGCTCACGGCTCTCTGCAATGACCTCGATTTTCTGCAAGCTGCACGACGGGTTGGTCATCTGCAGCAGGAGGACAAGGGGGGGGGGGGGGGGGGGGTTACTTACGTATCAAGCTTGAGGCCAGTACGGTTGATCAGGTCGCTCTGGAAGAGCATCTGCTCGAGGTCGGCGTTGGGGGGGCCAACGTCACCATACTCGTCGTTCCACTCGTATTTGGCCGCTTTGGCAGCCCATTCGGGAATGTCGTCCTGAACGGCGGACGGATCACCGATAGGTGCCACCGACGCAGGTCCAACGGACTTGTTGTAGTCGTACTGAGTGGGTTTGGTCCAGCCTTTGGCACGAGCTTCAGCCGAAGCCTCCTTGTTTTTGGGACCCGTGGACGCGACGTCCGGGCCGGCAGACGCGCCATCGGGCAGATTGGTCACGTCCTGGAGCGCGTCGCCCATTTCGTGGTCAACGAAGTCCGACATCTTGACTTTGTGGCTTGGAGCTGATGATCTGAGAACAAAGGCAGAAATGTTAGCAACAGAAGTACTGGAACTGGCGTAAACATACCAAAACAGCAGAAGCTCTAGATGAAAGTTGAACTGAGTAACAGGTAACTTCCACGCATCAGTTGAAGTGATTCTTTTGACCAAGAACCCGGGTGTGGAATCCAAGGATCAAAAAGTGATGGGACAGAAATAAAAACAAAGACGGACCTTCTGAAGTTTGAAGCTGGAGATGTCGCCGGGCAACGGAGTAAACGAGCAGCAAACTCTCCAGAAGAACTTGAGAGACAGGAGAGCTCGCTGGGAGTTGCAGTCAGAGATGGAAAACGATGACACTACAAGCAGCGGAGAGAGTTGATGATAAAAAGAAGGAGAAGGGGGATGGAAGGGGAGGATGCAGAAAAGAAGAGGGAGAGGAGAGGAAATCATAGGCAGAGCCAGTAGGGCACGCGGGCCTGCAAACGCGCAATCTTTTGTTCTTTCTCTCCCTGGGCCCTTTTGCGATGAGCATTCTGTTAATGCTAGGTGAACGGAGAAGTTCCTGCTATCTTAGATGTGTTAATAGCTAGATATTGTAGTAGCATCCTATCTGATACTTTCCATGGTCCAGTTAGTAGTAGGTTTGGGATATAGTAGTAGAGAGAGAGTATGCTTTTTCTGCGGTATACATGCTGCTCTGCAGTATACCAGGGCATCTGGTAGCTATTCCAGGCAGAATAGTCTCCCGTTGATGCTAGATATCTCGAGGCATCTGTCCAAGAGCCTGGAATCCAATCTGACTGTCAGTATTGTAGTCGACAAGAGAAATAGACCGCTTACCTCTTGAGTATTTTGGGATGAGCTGTCTCATTCAATTGGCTGCCGTGAATAGAGATAGCCATAGCTGGAGTAGTGAGTAAGTAGTACTAAGAGTATAAAGTGTATTCTAGCATGAAGTTATCCAGCCCGGACTTAAGGTGCTCCATGCCCGGGGTCACTCGATGCTTTTCTGTATAACTTCAGCCTGCACGCTCTTTACTGTTAGAGTCTAGTTAGGCTGCTGGATGCTCCTTTTGGGCTCTAGCTGTCTCTACTAGTATTCCTGGATTGCGCTCTGAGCTTAACCTGTAAGAGCCCTGGTATCATTGTCGACAGAGGGATAGAGGAAAAAAAAAAAAAACATATAACGCTATGAAATACATGAACTATTCCATTAGATACTGCATATAACGTCTTGTAGAATACCCAAAGTGCAGGTGTCGGCACTCATCGTCAACCGAGCCGAAACTCGGTCCCTCCGCGGGTCCACCCACCACTTGACAACGGGCAGAAGGAGATATACGCAGTAAGCCTGGGCACGGCAATCCATAGCCCCGACATGGCGACTTCTCCTTTCCAGTGACTGATCGCATGCCTTCTAGAATACTAACCACCATGACTTCGACCACCAACGAGGACTCCGCCGTGTCCCAGCAGCACCCCTCGCGCGCGGGCCGGCTGGAGGCGATCACCAACCCCGGCGCCGTCAAGATCAACGTCAAGGGCGCGTTTATTGTCGACGACGAGCCGCGCTCCAAGTCGCCCGTCATCACCGACGGAGTGCACTATGAGAGCAAGGACATCCGCCTGCCGCACCACAAGGGCGTGGTCAGCCATGTTGCTGTCGATGTGAGTCTTCCCCTCCTCCCCCCACATTGGCTTCGGCCCAGGCTGACCGGCTTTCTCTGCGCCCAGATTGGCGGGTCGCTGGCGAAACTGGTCTATTTCACCCGCGAGCTGGACGCCTCCGACAACGGCGGCCGGCTGAACTTCATCAACTTCGAAACCCACCGCATCGGCCTGTGCATCGACTTCATCAAGCAGCTGAAGCTCGAACACCGCAAGCTCAATGGCTCGGCGCGCGATGGGCTGTGCGTGGTCGCGACCGGCGGCGGGGCCTACAAGTACTACGACAAGCTGAAGGAGGCTCTGGACGTGGACATTTTGCGGGAGGACGAGATGAAGTGTTTGATTACCGGTATGATACTTGCCACCCTCCAGCCAAGGAGGAAACTGACACCACCCGCACCAGGGCTCGACTTCTTCATCACCGAGATCCCGAACGAGGTCTTCACCCACAGCGACGCGCATCCGATGGAGTTTTCCGAGCCGCGCCCGGGCCCCGAGGTCTACCCCTACCTGCTGGTGAACATCGGGTCCGGCGTGTCCATGATCAAAGTGTCGGGCCCCAAGGAGTTCCAGCGCGTGGGCGGGACACACCTCGGCGGCGGCTCGTTCTGGGGGATCATGTCGCTGCTTACGGGGGCGCGCACGTTCGACGACATGCTGGCGATGGCCGATCGGGGGGACAATAGCGGGGTCGATATGCTGGTCGGCGACATCTACGGCATGGACTACAACAAGATCGGGCTCAAGAGCACGGCTATTGCCAGCACGTTTGGCAAGGTTTTCCGGCTGAGGAGTACCCCGGAGCAACAGACGGAAGACGCGGACGGCGTCATCGACGACGAGGACGATCAGGCAGACGGGGATCCCAGATTCAGCCATGAGGATATGAGCCGGAGTCTGTTATACGCCATCAGGTATGTCGATAGCCGCCCAGCAAGCTGTGCGCCGAAACTAATGCTCTCTATACAGTAATAACATCGGGCAAATCGCCTACCTGCAGTCCGAGAAACACGAGGTCAAGCATATATACTTTGGGGGGTCGTTTATTCGCGGCCACCGCCAGACCATGAACACGCTATCCTACGCCATCCGGTTCTGGTCCAAGGGAGAGAAGCAGGCCTACTTCCTCCGCCACGAGGGCTATCTCGGCGCCGTTGGCGCGTTCATCCGGCGACAGCCAGCCAACTGGGGTCGCCGGAACAGTATCGACGAGGCAGTGCCGTCATTCAAGGGCGGTGCGAGCCGACCTCCGGACGACAGCCAGTCTGTCTCATAGTACGGATCTCCCGATATACTGGATATGAACCTGCATCTCATCGCATCCGATTGAGCATGATACCCCGACTGATCAGTTGTATCTGAGTAGACGATGTGTACTAGTAATATAGATGGGTTAAAATAGAAAAGAAGCTGATATACGTCTCGCCGGAATGAACTACGGAATATGTAGCTATCTCCGATCGGACCAGGGAGATCGCGCCAGATCAATAATACGTACACAGCCCGAATGATTCTGACAAAAATCGAGATCCAGACCGGCTATCCACCAAGCTTATCGCCCGCTATGACGCACTTGATTTTCACAAGCCTCGGCCGACCCCCGAGGCCTATCTTGCTTATTATCTATCCTGCTCTATATAACTCTCCCAGCTCACCTCCCCTCAGCCTAATACTTTACCAACTTAATAAAAACCTAGACTAATAACCCAGCAAAATGGCCACCCCAAACAACAACAACGGCACCAAGATCACCCTCTACTGGTACGTCACCCCCAACCACCACTACAAAAGTACTACTAGTAACCCGTAACCCCTAACCATACCTCCAGGCTCGAACAATCACGCTCCCAACGCATCCTCTGGCTCCTCGAAGAACTCAACCTCGCCTACGACCTCAAGATCTTCAAGCGCGGCTCCGACTACCTCGCACCCCCCGAGCTCAAGCAGATCCACCCGCTCGGCAAGTCGCCCGTCATCACCCTCGAGCCGCCCGGCACGTCGTCCAAGCCGTTTGTGCTGGCCGAGTCGGCGGTGATTGTCGAGTATCTGTGCGAGCATTTCAACGGCAGGGAGAAGAAGCTGATCCCGGCGAAGTATGGGGATGGCGATACTAGTACTACCAAGGAGGGCAAGGAAGATGCTGTGGTGGGCGCCGAGAGCGAGGAGTATATGCGATACCGGTATTTCATGCATTACGCGGAGGGCAGCTTGATGCCGTTTTTGGTTATGCAGTTGGTGATGGATCGTATGTTCCCATCGTCTCTTTTGTTGGGTTATGTGTTTTGGGCTGACTTTAGGTACAGGCGTAAAAGAGGCCCCCGTCCCGTTCTTCATCAAGTTCATCCCCCAGTTCGTCGCCTCCCAGGTCGAAAAGGCGTTCCTGACGCGCAACATCTTCGCCCATTTCGACTTCCTCGAGAATCAGCTGCATACTGCGCCCGGCGGCGGCCCGTTCTTCTGCGGAAAGGAGTTGACTGCCGTCGATATCATGCTGAGCTTCCCGCTGATTGCGGCGCAGACTAGGGTCCCGGTTGGTGACAAGTATCCGCTGCTGACGGGGTATGTGGATCGGTTGCAGAACATGGAGGGGTACAAGAAGGCTGTTCAGAAGGTCGACGAGGTGGAGGGGAGCGTTGCGGCGATTTAGTGGTTGTATTGTATAATATATAGGTTTTGGTACGGTAATTTACTGTAGTCTGCGTATCCCAAGGCAATCGATCCATAATCACAAGTACCGGCTTCGAAGTGCCTGGCTGATCGTGCTCATCCGGCTTGCCATTCCCCCATGCTGCATGTTGCTCATAAGCGCCTCTTCCAGCGCCGACTGTGAGACGCTTGCATCTGTTGACCTGTTAGTCCTGCCACACCGCCGACGGAATCTCCTACCATCGAGATCACTGAAGCTGCTGCCCATACTCGGCGTGTCGTCACTGGCGCTCTTCCCTGACGCCGTCGACCGGCGCGGGCTGACACCCGCTATTTCCGCCGCTCGACGCGGACTCAGCCCGGCTGGGAGTTTGGTTTTCCGCCGCCGTTCTTCGCTTTCGGCTACACTCACCGGAACGCCCGAGCTGGCTGAGCTCGCCGACGATTCGGTGGCTGATTTCTTGGGTTCCGGCTTCTGCTCGCTCTGGCGCCGTCGCGGCACGCCTGGCTGCTGATCCAGACGCAGTGTCGCGTTAAGGTCCTGCCGAGAACTCTCGTGTGGCTGCTCTGATTCTCGGGAAAGCGGCAGGAAGGCTGGCGAGTCATCTTCGTCGTCCTCGTCGTCTCTCAGACCGGGCCGTTGCGTCGAGAACCTCCCAAACCGTTTGAATCTTAGGGCTTTCCTGTCAGCCGTGTCCTCTTCCGCGTCGGATTCCTCTGATGAACTGGATATCGCATCTTCCTCCTCTTCAAGGGTAGGGGATTTATGAGGGGCGGGAGCTGGCGGCTGTTCCCGTCGGTTCATTGATGGCCGTCTGCCGTACGCCTCCCATCTTGGCTCTTTAGTTTCCGCGGTTGGGGTCTCGTTGCGAGATGCTGCTCGTGAACCTCTCGTCTGATTCACCGTCGAACTCGAACTGGCGCGTTGAGATCCGGCGGCTGTACATGCCAAACCAGTCAACCACCGCACAAACCACACAATACGAACCTCGTAAGACAGTGCAGACTTACTTCGTTGTGGATACGCTTCTTGATGTGACGACAGCCGACTAGGGGCACGAGGTGCTTCAAGATATCAGCGAACGCCGGGTCTTATCGAACGTAAGACCATACCTGTACTAGGAGCCCCCCTCGCCGGTGGTCCTCCTAAAGCTGCACTTCCCGACACCGAGGGCGGAGCGGGAGACGGCGAATTCGAGGGGGTTGTGCCCACCTTGCGCATCTGAGCACGAACCTGCGAGAGCTGGCGATCGTAGAGCCATGCTGCCTGCTGAAGCAGGAATTGGAGAGTGACTTCAAAGTCATCCGCACTACATTCGATTAGCAGACAGACAGCTCTTATCCGGATCACGGCATACAGCGCTTTCCCTGTGGCTGGTCAGCATGTACGCCAGACACACTGTCGAGGGACTTACAATCTATCCCATCTCCCTTTGAAGGGCGAGAAAGAATGTCCCATAGAGCCTGGTCTTTGGCTGCGTTCCACTCAACCTGGTAGAGTTAGTCGCTGTCTTCGGCTTGCGCAGCGTAGGCACTTGCAGGTGGAGGGTCGACGAAGTTGCCCCTGGGGAAGGGGAGGCGGATAAACACAGTAAACTGCGAGTCCGCTCCTTGATTGTGAAGAGCCATTTCGTGTACAAATCAGGGAGATGGTGGGATCCGCTCTGTAGATCCAGAGTTGCACAGCTTCAGACACAGCGCAGAGCCTCTACTCGGCTCTAAGTATAGCTTATGATCATAAAGACACTCCTCTCATAGGCTTCAGACACTAGAGCGCATCCAGAATCCAGAGTAGCGATGGCGGCTGTGGTGCGTTTGGGGAGCTTCGCAGAGAGGAAGGACGTCATCACGGGACCCGATAAGATGGCGCGTGGAAGTAGCCGGCGATGTTCAATGACTAAGCGCACATGGTTATTGCCACGGTTTGTAGTCACGTGAGCCACATTTCGACTGGCCAATCATATCGAGCCTGCATCAGTTTTTGCGATGCCAGCAGAAGTCGGCAAGCTGAGATGACCAGCAAGCGCAAGGGACTCTCTCCTGACGACCAGCCATTGCATCAGCCTGATGCAATGTGTTTCATGCCACGAACATCCCCATCGGAGTTACCCCATCAGTGGGCCGCTGTCCCTGTCCTGTAGTTCGCTCAGCGGGCCTCGGCCTCTCCATTTAATTTCTTCAGCGCAACAAGTCGCTGGGTCCTGACTTTCTTTTAATTTCACCAGACGCGCTGGACCCGCTGATTTCCTGTCGCGTGCCTTTTTCTCCGATTTCGATCGCCCCGTGTCCACAGCAGGGCTTCACCGACGATCGTCTCCAGGTTTACTGCCATGCCTTTACAGGGCTCTGCTGCAGACGTGTGCCTTGATGATTAGGGTGCATTTCCTGGGCGGCCAATCAAACGCCATGTTTATAGATGGGCTGCATCAACGCTGTCTATGTTGATCAATTATTCCTACGGTCGGGACATTCGGTGTCGATTAGCCCAGACAATATCGTCTTCAGCAGTACGTCATTAATGATTGTCTAAAGGTTCCACCCGCTGGGCATCCGCCCACTGACTTTGACTCGCGTGGATATCTCCGGATTCAGTGCGGGAGGAATCCTGGCGCTCGACGCAGGCGCTCGACGCATGAATTTTTACTCGAGAGGCATCGCACTGCTCGCAGTCTATCCAGTGCTGCTCTCTTCACTGATCCGGATCCAGGACGGTGCACGACTTGTCTGATTTACTATCCACATATTCAATCTTTCCTCATTTGATGCATGATCGTCGCATCTCTTCGTGTCTGTGTAGCCGTATCACTCCCTGTAACCGGAGCTTGCTACGCTAGACATTGAAGCAGACATGCTTACTGTAACTATGACAAGCGTAGAGAAGCGGTCGAGTAGCTATCAGCGAATGACCAGGTGTCATCATGATGAGAACAACCATGCACAGGCTATTCATGCCCGTGGTAACCTGGTCTACTCTAATATCCAGAACGGAAGGCCCTAGCACACGTTGTACATACGTACAGGTTAGTGACACGGCACATAACGTTGCCGATAGTCCCGAGTTGACAAATGCCGTTGAAAGCGTACGTACGGAAAAGGTAACTCTATACAGACCATGGCTCTCTATCCGGAACGGACCGTAAGTAAAGCATGAGAACAGGAGGTGTAGGTCATCTGCCACATGGCGCGAGGCCGAGTGGACTGTGGAGAAGGACGAGAGCAGGAGGCAAGTTGAGAAATAACGATATGCCAGACTGCTCCAATCGTGGGTCGAGCAGGCGATAGTGGACGGAGAAGTGGATGTTGTTCTGCTGGACTCTCAAACCGCTAAGGTCTCCTTCGCTTGTGTGTCTTCTGTTCTTTTTTCCGCTGTTTCCCTCCCTTCTCTCTCTCCCCTCCCATATCCAGCATCCAATATACCCCCCTCCTCTCTCCTACACCCCGTCGGATGCCACCCGTGAGCATCGCCTCGTCCACTGTGCTGGCAGTACTGTGGACGAGTCTAGCGCCCAATCCCGATCGCCGTCTGCCCCTCGCATATCACCGACCCCCCGGTCTCTGAGGCATTTCTCGGCAGTCGAGTCGAGTCGCAATCCCACCATGGAGCCGGTGAATCCCGCCGCCGCAATCGACGGGAACCAGTACCGTGCGGAGGTGCTTTGTCTGCCGCCCGGAGAAACAGAGGTCACCCAAGAACAAAGCCTAGTGGAAGAGGCGTGCCGGCTGGGCCTGAAGGTGCCCGAGGTCGAGGTTACGGCGTCGTTAGCTGCGTCCATCGCGTCTGGCTTGGTCGACGTGTCTGCCTCTGCATCCTCCCCGGTCCTGTCGTCTGGCTCGTCCACCGACCGCAATTCCGTCTGCGAGCGCTCCCCGTCGTCCCGCGGCGAAACCTATCCGCTTGATCACGTCGCTTCATCCCTCTCCGAATTCACCCTCTCATCCGACCGCGTGAAACCTGGCAGTACCCGCTCGCTTGCGTCGCTGTCTACCCGCCCGACGTCGTACAGTTCCACCGAAGCGAAGCCTGTGCACGGCGGGAAACAGGCCGACAACGGCAATGGGAACGTGCCCCCGAGCGGAAGCCCGAGTAGTAGTAAGGAGAAAAAGAGAACCAGTTTGAAGTCCGCGATCAACAGAATTCATCCTCGAAGGAAAAGGACCCCGTCTGCCGTTCTGCTGCCCCCGTCGTCGCAGGTGACTGTCGCCAAAGGGGACGGAGGAAGGGACAAGGTCTATGTGGAATCGAAGCCAGAGGAAACACTTCGGGAGAGTGAGCAGAACGTGGAGAATGAACCGACGAAACTTGAGGTCCCGTTTTACGATAACGACGCACTACAACGGAGCGCGGACACCCCGGAGATGAATCGACTGCGGGAGTCGCAGAAGCACGAAAGGAACCGCCATCTGGCTTTCCAGGCAACTGCTCTGAATCGTCTAAGGCGCCAGCAGCAAGCATCGGTGCCCGACGTGCTGGCGGAGAACAAACGCCTGGAAGACGAGAAGCGTGAGAAGGTAGGCTTCTGTAGCCCCGTTCAAGACCTGGCCAGTTGCTTACAGAACAGAATGCCGCTCATGCCATCAATATGGAGGAGCGACAGCTCGCCGTCGAAATGGAACAGGAACGCGAGTTCGAACGGGCCAAAACGAATTCTCGCACGCGGATCAAGTACATGGAAGGATATTTCCACAACTCCAGCCCTCCGCAAACATCACGTCCTGCATCGTTCTCAGGCTCCGACAATATACCTTCGTCTCGGAAGTTCACGTCCCAGAACAAGGCCCAGCTGGCACAGGAACAACATGACCACGACTCGATGGACCAGCTGCACGAAGCGAAGATCAAAGTCCTGCGCGATCGACAAGAAGTGAGGCTGCAGGAAGCCATCGAGCGGATGGACAAGGAGCTAGAAAACCTCATCCACAAGCACGCCATGGATTTCGCCGAGTTGCAGAAAGAGCATCAGCAGGAAGAAGCCACCTTGCAGCAGGCCCTTAATGCGAAGAAGATGAAACTACGGCACCGATGGAACCTCGAGGAGGCAGTTCTCCGCAAGAAGCTCGAAACGAAGCACGGCCAGCCCTTCGGCCCCCTTCCTCCATTGACCTTCTCCAACTTGCATTACGACACGCGAGACTCGGCCATCTGTGTCACGGACAATGCAGGAACCTCCAGCGGTGATGAAGAACAGTCGCACCTCGCGCGAGGCAGACTCGTGCCTTGACTTATGACGATCATGACACCTAGATGATACCCTTTCTTTTTGGTTCTCATCATTTGCTTTCCTATATATCCTGCTGTCCCGATCTAATCGTTCTATATCCCCTATAATCGCCTGCCATTTATGTAATATGCATGAGTTTTGCTTGATTGGCGTGTTGTATATAACTGGACTCGGATTGTGCATAGCGTTTGGTAATAGATGGGTATTAAGTTACCATTGGGTATACGCGCAGAATTCGTCAATCGTCAGGAGAGACCGCCGCAGTCAAATCATTATGTCCCTCTCCTGGAAGACCACTCCGTCAGCCTGTCCAGAAGCGATTCCACCCTCCCATCACCGCCAGTAAGAGCAAGTTCCAGTCCCTTATTCCTCCCAGCATCACCCATAACGACAGCACGATCAACCGTCCCAGCATTCGAGACCCGCAACAGCCCCAAACGCCCATCCTCCCACTGCAGCCGAAAATACCTCGCGTCCAGCGCAGTCGACGACAGCGATGCAATGCCCAACGAATCCGCCAGCCGGCCCTCGCCCTGCTGCACCGTCGTATCCCCGACACTACCTTCCAGGCCGAGTCTCTCCTTGAGAAAATCAAGCGCATCCCTCCTCATCTGCCACGCAACAAGCTCCCTCCTGACCTCGCGGACGAAACCGCGCAGATCCTGTTTCCGCCGGCGGCCCTTCTCCTTCCACGGCTTCATCATCGCCGCATCGTCCCCATCCCCATCCTCCGCCGTATCCATTGACAACCCCGGACACGGCAGGTAGACCCGCTCCAGCTTGTCCAGCGAAATAAACGCCGGGATCGTATGCCGGTGAACCCGCACTCGCTTCTCCTTCTCCTTCCCAGCGACCTTTTTCAAAAGCACGTAATACGGCTGCGCATATCGCCCATCCCGCCCGCACACGTCGACCCGCACGCCTAGCAGATTCGCGTTCCCGGCAGAACCCTGGCTAGGGTTCGGGCTCGGGTCTTTGAAGGGAAACGCCGTCGTGGAGAATCCGATGCGGTGGAAGTTCGTCGCGGCGTGTTTCCCGGCTGCGTCGACGAGCGGGGAGATATCTTTGTTGCTGTTTTGGCCCCTGTGTTGCGATTGGAGTCGGTCTTGGATGTGCGTCGAGGAAAGGAGGGAGGTGGATAGGAAGCGGCGGTGTTTTTGGAGGTTGCGGACTGCGGGAACGGGCTGTTAGATTGGAATTGGAATTGGAATTGGAATTGGAATTGGAATTGGAATTGGTGGGATTGGAGACTGGAGGAGCTTACTTTCGGTGCGGATGGATGAGATTTCGGCGTCAAGGTCTTGGTCCATGGAGGTTGCGGGATCTGTTGGGGAGTTCATGGTTGGTGGCGGCCATTTGTTTACTCCGGTGGTACACATGATATTTAACCGCCTGAGGTATCTGTCAGCCCCCGGTTCGGGATCTGGGTTGTTCCGCCCGACCGAGGCCAGACCACCCAATATAGTACACTACACACTCCTTCCCTTGTGCTGAAAGTATCTAGACTAAAGGGACCCCTGTGACGACGACATCGTTCCCACTGAGCCTGATGCTCTAATTAAATCAAACTCGTTCTTCGACTCTCGAAGTCTGCTTCTCGTCTTTTAGTCATTAAAATATTCTCTACTTCCCGGGCCATAATGGTCCTGCTGGCACCCTCATTCTCAACAACATTCAGAAAACGTACGAAGTTAGTAGATTTGTATGCCGACGTCAAAAAGTGCCTTAAGTTCTACTATACGGAAAGGAGCTGTCCTAGCGTCCGCTATAGGATGAGATAGGTCTTAATAGAAGCTAGACTAAGAATAACTAAGATTTAGAATAGGAGAAGCTGCGGTAATAGGTACGAAGTCGTCGATAGATAGCTAGGCAGTCGCTTAGCTAGTCCTATAGTCTATAAGGTTAAACATATTATGCCGTCTCTCTAGCACCTAGGCGTCGACTTGGCCGAGCTACGACTGTAGGGAATTGTTAGCATACTCTATTGATGTTAATGTGCTGTAGAACAAGGCCGTGTGTCTTGGTTGCCACTTAGCATCGAAGGAGCTAAATATTGTGGGATAGACTTCATTTTGTCCACTCCCGATTCTAAATAAACAACCCGCTATTAGTATGGGAACTAGCATGGGAACCTGGTTTATGGGTAGAGAAGGTGTCGCAAGCCTATTGCCGGTCTCTTCGGCTTCTAGCTCTGACTCAATGTTGCCGAACTCGCGATCCCTGTCCGAATTTGAGCTCATATATTGATTGACGAGGTACAAGTGGACAAATGCCTTTCCACTTTTAGACTTGAGTTATACGACCACTATTGTTTGTATTAGAAGATCTTCATGCACTTGTGTGCATTACGATCAGAGCGACGGATGCTGCCAAAAGCTGTCCAAAGGTCAGGGCAGTACCCCAATCCTTTGTTGTTCCGGCCCATATCCCCACGGCAGACCAGATTAAAGCTACACTGAACCATGTCCATGTGATGAACAGAGGAAGTTCCCAGAACATACGGTCAATCTGCCATCCCATTACAATCTCAATACCCCTTAGCTTCTCGGTTGCAGAATAGGGTCGGTCACGTTGAGGTAGCGCGATTCGATTATCACCCCTACGATGTACATTAGAGACGCAATCGAAAGAACAAGAGCAAAATACATACTTTATCTCGTAAATACAGCTCTCCTGAGCCATTCCATCTAATGTCGTAAGCCCGTTCGCCTTTTGGGGATCTCGTGCACAATCCTTCAGTAAAAAAATCATGTCGAGTTTTCTTTTGCGGAAGCGCGACTCCTCTGCCATGTCCAGAATACATGAAGAACCATCTCCATATGACGCTGGACATTTCGTGCTGTGATAGGATCCCATACAACCATCCCCATACTCTATATCAACGTCGTTCGGTATGGACGCAATTATATGGTCCACATGTTCCCGAACTTCCTCAATGTTGACTGGCTGCAGGCCAAAAATTTCGAAGGATCCACTGTCCTCTTTGGTCCCTACAAATTGAAACTTCGAAGCCTATCAGTTTTGGATCATAAAAGGAAGAAATAACACATACCTCAACTTCTCGCACATCCGTGGGGCCATAGAATGGAAGCCATTGTTTCCATAGGCCCGTGTAGGAGAAATATGCGCTCTTCATTCGGTGCCAAATTGCTGTATCACTCTCAAATGCGTCATTTTTAATGATAGGTTGCTCATGAATAGGGCGCAGAGCTCCATTCTGATTCTCTATGCGTGTACTAATGCGTCGACGCGGCCCTGATCGGAGACAGGGTACTTGGATAGCGAACAAGCCTTTGCTGCTTTGTAGACAGAGAAAAAGGCATTTTGTCGCTTTGTCAGAGACACCTAGACGATGTTAGTAACATGTAAAGGTCAGTTAAACTGTACTCGGGAAACAGATACTTAGAGGAGTCCCTTTCCTATTAGCAAGGTCCTTCAAGCTTGTTAGACCTGGCTGATAAAGGAAGAACGATGTTGTTATCTCCCAGGTCTTTGTCAGTAGAGCTTGCCAAGTATGGTAACCTGATTGCTCCTCGTCTGGGTTAATCTGCGGCATTCCGTTCCCCTCCAAGTCAAAATGAGCGGAAAGAGACATTTCATGAAAGTGTGATGGGTTTGATGTTTCAGCACCAGGTTATTATAATGCTTGAAAGGAGAATAGGACAAACAGTTTAACGTATTCATCCATCTAGAAGCGATAGATCCTCTAAAGGCGGTGAGCAGGGACCTGAGCGGCGGGGTAATTGGCTGTGCTTAGCGAAAGACAGCGAAGTGGAGGTGCTCGTAGGAGCTTCCAATAAGAAGAACTGACGCTGAATGCTGACACCTCAGGCATAAACTGGTTTGACACGCTCGTTTACAAATTAACATCGGCCGGTATCCCACCAGCTCCTTATGCTTGTTGAAAGAGATTTCATGGACCTGTTTATAAATCTAGTCTATAAATCCAAGGGGATGAGGTATATATGTCCGACAAGGATTCAGCCGTCATTCTCGATAATTTCAAGTGGTTACAATTTTTCAAATCCTACGTATCTATACTTTCGCTTTTTGACTTTAATTTTCCTCTTGGGAAAAATCAAAACCATAGTACTCTTTTACTATTATCATGCCTTTCGCTCCCACCGATGACAAGCAAGAAATCTACTATGAAGTGCACGGTAACACTGGCCCCATCCTTATGATGGTCTCAGGTTACATGGGCATCGTCGACATCTGGAAACCACTTCTTGGTCGCCTAAGCAATCGCTACTGCTGTATTGTTCATGACAACCGTGGCTTTGGTCGCTCATCTAAGCCCGAATCGGCCAATGCATATAGCATCTCGCGGCACGCCGAGGACACCAACGCCGTTCTCATGGCGCTGAACATCAAAGAAAAGGTCACTATGGTGACCCACTCGATTGGCGGCAACGTCGCTGCGGCTTACTACCTCGCGCACCCCGACCGTGTCGCTGGCATCATCTCGTCGGCAACGTACTTCGACGGCAAACTCGTCCGCCCATTTCTGCCTTTGGACACGCTCACACACCGCACGGACGAACCGTCGCAAGCAGTTGCCTTCTATGCTCAGATCGGTTTGATGGAAGAGATAGCTCTCGAAGCGGCTAAGTGGCCTGCATATGGGCGTCGTCACAACGCTAAGGCACTCCTTGATTTTAACATCGGAGACGGATATACCAGGATCCAGGCCCCCATGCTCCTCATCCATGGAGATCAAGATCCAGCCACGCCCCTAGAGAGCTTGGTAAAGCCAATCCAAGAGGCGGTCCCGTCGTGCTGGTTGCAAGTATTGAAGGGGATTAAACATTTTCCTCCCACCGAGGCCCCGGAGGAGATGGAGAAGCTTATCGATGGGTTTGTCTCGGAGCATTGTACATAGCCAAACGAGTGTGGACGAGGGCTGCGTCTGGTGAGAAAGAGGTGATTAACTAAGGAGTAGAAGGAGGGATCTTGCTAGATCCGTGAAAGACTCCGCCAAATTTCATGAGAGATCGCGTGTCAAACCAGTTTATTCCTGAGGTGTTAGCATTCAGCATCATCTACTATAATTAGGTGCTCCTACCGAGCACTCTACCATATTATTTTACCAGATTTAACCCCTAAATCTGAGATAGTTCTTTATACCACTTATACACTCGTTTTCTCTCCCTTAGATTGCCAGATAGCATCGATAGTAGAGTAGCTATATCGCTAGTAGCTCTCTATAGCCTTATATTGCCTTCTCCTCCGCCTTCGATTGGCTAGAGAGTCCCGATCAAAGATCCACTAGTTCTTTAGAGGTCTTTGCTCAGCCAGCGAGAGATGACGGACAGGTTCATGCGAATTATATCAAATCGCTTATCCATCGTACATTAAAGTGGAATACACTATGGCGCCTCTTTGCTACCAGAAACTTTCATAATGCCGCTCTCTTGCTTCTGAGCTATGGCTTCTGCCGTGAAATTTATTCTAGAAACTAGTTTGCCGCCGGAGACTGGCTGTTCGGGTCCTGTATGCAACATGGCGCAAAGCAGCCACTTAGCACACACCACTTCAGGTAGGCTAAGCGATAACACAAACACAGAGTCTTCCGTAAGTCCCGTTTTGTCTAGTTCATCGTTCGAGTACGCCACTACTAGGACGAATTTATACATGTCCAGTGACATTTGATTGGCGAAGTGCAATGCATAAGAACACTAGAGGTGGTCTGTATGGTTCGGTTATTACCTTGCATTATAATCCCGGACACCGTCCACGAATAAACGCAGCTAGCGACGCAAAAGCAAGCAGATGCCCATTACAAGATACGCATCTGACGTGTCTCACAGTAACAACCTTATCCCCTTGTGTACAGCGCATGCAGAGAAACAACTCATACTTGCATTTCTCTTGCGGTCCAGGCATTATAAACGGGCTACGCACTTTTACTGCTAAGTTAACAATCTTCTTCTATTCTTATTTTTGCGGCCCCCTTCTCGCTTTCCCATCACTGTCACGTCCCGTGAAAATGCCCAAAAAGAAGACTCATCGTAGTCAAGCAAGCAAGAACTCCGAATACCCGGTGTCCGTCGAGGACCCTCCGAAGATCGAATATGATCAAGCATCGTGAGTTCTAATTCAATAAAACCTGAAATATGCTGACTTCTCTGCCATTATAGACCCTACGAACTTCCAATCGTCACCATCACGATCGGGAACAAAAACTATGGTCTCCCGGAATATTTTCTCCGGAAGTACCCCCAATTCGACCGTGAATGGGCTTCAGATCCATGTATCACGTTTTCTAATGTTCATGAGGATGCCGGCCACACCTTAGTGCATTTCTTATATTCGGGAAATTACGAGACAATAAACTCGGCACTTCAAGGTACATCCTATCTGGCAAGGGAATTCAAAAGAAGCGTTCTGGTTTACCAGGCATCCAGAATATGCAATCTTCCTGACCTCGAGGCCCTTGCCAGGAAACATGTTGAACACTTTGGTGAAGCAATGTCTATGTTAGAAGTATTGCTGGTCACTAGGGAGGTGTTTTCGAACCTTCCCAAAGACGAAAATTGGCTTCCATTTTATATCAAAAGCCGCCTTCAGCGATCGCTTGTGTCCGACAACTCGAGAGTCAATATCGATGAGCTTTACAGTGGCATTGAAGGAGATTCTTTTTTTCAGAGTGCTATTATGAAGATGGTGGTCGAGATACTGTTCGCTCGCTTGCATTTGATGGAGAATATCTTCAGCGTTGAGGAAAACCATCATGGATCGGTTATCCTCGAAGCCACGACAGATGATATTTCGGCAAGAGGACATTTGGGTACTTTGTGTTCTACCAAAAGGCCCTGTACAGAAGAGGTTGCTGCCGCCGCAGATTACGCTGTTCCTGATGATGCTTTTCCCGAGGAGGCCGCTCCTGAAGAGACTGCTCCCGAAGAGGCTGTTGCAGATTACGCTGCTCCCGAGACGCTGCTGAAGATTATGCGGCTCCCGAAGAGGCTGCTCCCGAAGAGGCTGCTCCCGGAGAGGCTGTTGCGGAAGAGGCTGTTGCAGAAGAGGCTGTTGCAGAAGACGCGGTTGCAGAAGACGCGGTTGCAGAAGACGCTGTTGCGGAAGACGCTGTTGCAGAAGACGCTGTTGCAGAAGACGCTGTTCCCGGAGAGGCTGTTGCAGAAGACGCTGTTGCAGAAGAGGCTGCTCCCGATGAGGCCGCCTCGGCAAATTACACTGCTAAAAGCCGCCTGGCTAAGGCCTTGCTAGCGGATGTTACTCCGTATGATAATTGGAAAAAGCTGCTTCCAAAAAAGAGGAAAAAGAGAGCCAGGGATCTTAGTGCAAGGGGCCTTCCAATCCCAAACAAAGATGGCTTCATTTCAATTTCGGTGACCTGAGCTTTCATCGGAGGATTGGAATTGCTAGGTCAAAATGAAGGACAACAATATTAGGAGTAATACTGCTATATCAGATTCTATTCGTTTTCCAAAAAGAAACTCGAGCATGGCTTAAAGTCACTACATACAGACCTCAAAGTAATACGTTCTCGGATTTTCATGTGATGGCAATGATATCGTAGCCTAAGCTACTTGCCCATCACCGGAATTCAGAACTCAGCCCGTCTGCGTTAACTATTCCCAAACTTTTCCAGCCCTAGCATTTCCCTCAGCTCATAAATGTTTTTACCTATCTTCCTAGATACCTCGACAATTTCCCAAAGCTCTTGAGAGAGTAGATGTGATTTTAAACCCCATTTCTATTTCTGGCTTCTGGTCTTTCAGAGCGCCTAGAGAACAGTCCTAGGTAGTTAATAAGCGTTACTTCACAGTCGTACGAGATAATGGGCTAACCGTTGTCAAATTATAGCAATTAGACAGAAAAAGTTTCGGGTGCTCATAGCAATTCGCATCCGATAGTTACCGGACAGAATGGTTGTATAAGCATTAAGCATTTTGGAAGGTTTGTGCGAGCCTAATTACGGAAATGAAGTTAGGAACTAGTCATGTGTGAATGAACGCTGGCCAATGAGCACTAGCCGCATGATGAGTCCTAGCCCTGGCTTATATCATGCCTCTGAGTTCTTTGGGAGACACAAGTTGCAATAGAAAAGAAAAACCGTGATTATTGGTTGAACATCGTATATTTTAGGAAATGCATCGCTATGATTTTACACCTGGTTGGTCATTGAGGATGACCTGTCCGACGAATCTTCATTGCGGGACAGATAGGACGAATACCAAGCGGCTGACATCAGTTTCCTGGGCTGTTAAACCAGTTTATTCCTGAGGTGTTAGCATTCAGTATCATCTACTATGATTAGGTTCTCCTACCGAGCACTCCACCGTAGTGTTTTGCCAGATTTAGCCTCTAAATCTAAGGTAGTTCTTTATACCGCTTATACACTCGTTTTCTCTCCCTTAGATTGCTAGATCATCGATAGTAGAGTAGCTATATCGCTAGTAGCTTTCTATAGCCTTACATTACCTTCTCCTCCGCCTTCAAATGGCTAGGCAGTCCCGACTGAGGATCCACCCGTTCTTCACATTCTCTATCCAAACTCAAACCCATGGACCGTGGCTCATGCTGCGAGAGAAATTCGACCTCTACTGCAGATAGTCAGGAAATTGTTCAACATTTCAGTTCACATTTGACGAAGTTAAAAATCAACAGGAACATATCCGTAAATCGTCTTCCATGTGTTACTAGACTGATCGCACTCGTTCCGCGAGAATCGCAGAAAAAGGTGATCACGACTTCGGCCCCATTTCGCGATATCTTCCTCTGTCGCTCCAGGCGGATACCCGTCTCGGGGCCGAAATATGCCCAGGGGCCTAATGCGCGCCTCTTCCGGGACGAGCTCAGCTGCTGGAGTTCTGGTTTCCGATTCTGCAGGCGACGGGTATGGATTGGCGACAAACTTGGAGTCCATGCTGATGGGACTGCTCGAGTCACTGATGCCTCGACGATGGGGCTGATATTCAATGTATCCATTCGTTGACTTTGGAGGCGTAAGATTCGTCGTGCTTGGTGCTGCGTTCATTACCATCTCATACGTCTCTTCTAGCATCATGACCCTCTCGCCGAAGATGGCCCAGTCGTCGCGCTTGTAAAACCCTTCCACCTGATGTGCTCGACGTAGCAGAGCTAGTGCTGTCCGTCGAATTGCGGGTTCGCGACACCTGACGGAGGTGAACCAAAGCGGTAAGCCGGCGCTGATTTCAAACGTGAACGGTGGTTGTGTGCCGTCGCCTTGCGTTGAGCTACTTAAAGCGATACTAGATTGTTCGGTGATGTTTTGGAAATTTTGAATACAAGCGTCGGTTGTGATCCGCGATGGCGATGCGCAGACCGCGAGCATGACGGACAGCATTTCGTAGTAAGTGAGGAGAAGGGCGCCTGTGCTGAGTTGCAATGGTGGTAAAGCGCCTTTCGAGCATAGAGATTGCATCAAGTTCGTAAAAGCAATGTGCCAGCTCTGTAGCCTGGCTGACAGGGTCTGTTGCCGATCCGCCAACTCTTGGGATATGCGGTCGGCATGCGACTTCAGTAGGTCCTCCTCGCAGGCTGATTCAAAGAGATGGACCTCCGCGGCTAGCATTATGACGGCCTCCCGAGCGGACTTGAGGGAGTCAAACTCTTGAGTGGGTGCGCATTCGGTCTCCCGTAATAAATCAGCCATTAGACCTCCAGTGTTGAGAGAGACGGTTCCTAATCGGACAAAAAGAGGGACAATTGTATCCTTCAACAAGGCAGATTTGGTTGCTGACAGGGCCCCGCAAGCGTCTTCGGCCTGTAAAGTGAGAATAAGGCGCACGCCTTGATTATGAAGCCGCAAAGTCTCGTCCGAACTTCCCAGAAGCGCCTCCATGCAGATAAACAAGAGACATGTAATGAGTCCGACAAACGCGTCCACACCACCACGCTCAATCCCCTGCCGAACAGCGGACACTGAGCGCGAATACCAGCCCAGGGCGTCCTGCTGGTTTTGATTGAGAGCGCGACGATGATCCCGCCGTAGAAAAACGAGGCGCGGATAGGGCTCGGGACTCTCGAACAGGGAACTGATGGAGATCATGGCGTCCCATACGGCAGGCTCACTTCGGCAGACCTGGGGCACGGTAGAGCGCCAGAAATCCACGTCCAGTCCGCCGCCAACGGACGCTGCGGCGTGGTGGAAGTAATAGGCAAAAGCGCGGCGCTCGCGCCATACTGTGTTGGAGTGGGATGAAATGGGGTTGTCAAGAATTGACGTCGCGGGAGACGAGGAGGAAAATGTGCACGAGCTGAAAGCTGTACTTGGCTGGTACTCGCACTTGCGGCCTGTTGAGGCGCATCGCAGACAGCGAGGCTTTTCTTGCCCGCACTTGACTCGTCGGGTTCTAGACCGTGGGTTATTTTCACTTTTCGTTCTGCCAAAAGAAGAGATACCGACTTGCAAGTTTTGCATCCCAGTTTTGATTTTAGGGGTCTGATTGAGTCGCCTCTCAAATGAATGGACATGTCGACCAGTATTCTAGCGCTTATTCTTTCTAGGGCGAAGAGTGACTTGAGTCGTGTTCCTCGCATCTCTAAGGAGGAACGTCGGAAGAACTAAGCGCCGGTACAGGGATGATATTGATCACTACTACTAGTAGTTAGTAGTAGTATATGGCGTAGTAAGGCTATAACAGCGAAGCAACCCCTCTCTAATTGTGCATAATCCCTGCCTCCCCGCCATGCCTCAAACAAGTAGCGTTCGAGTTGCCGTCCTCCAAGCCGAATCATGCTGGTTCGACCTGGACGCTGCAGTCGAAAAGACTATCTACTACATAAAATCCGCCAGCCAGGATGGGGCGCAGCTCATTGCCTTCCCGGAGGTCTGGATACCAGGCTATCCGGCGTGGATATGGTCTGTTTGCCATCGTCAGCGGGTACAAAATCCAGTGGTAAATGATAACGCCAAAACAGGGCCCGTCCCTTCGACAACGACCTCACCACAAAGTACACTCTGAACTCGCTCGCCGTGGACTCGCCGCAGATGAAATCGATTTGCGACGCAGCCGCAGCAAACAAAATCAACGTGTGCCTAGGCTACTCTGAGAGACACTTCAACTCACTGTACATCGCGCAGAGCTTCGTCTCCTCGGATGGCGAGATCAAAATGTCCCGCAGGAAGATCAAGCCGACGCACATGGAGCGGACGATCTTTGGCGAGTCGAGCGGCAGCGGATTAAAAAATGTTGTCGAATCGGAGGTTGGTCGGGTCGGGGCGCTTTCCTGCTGGGTATATCTCCCAAAAAAGCGTAATATATCATGATTCTAACAAAACAGGAACACACTCAACCCCTACTGAAGTACCACACCGCAAGCCAGAACGAGCAGATCCACGTCTCGGCCTGGCCGCCGCTCTTCGACAGCAGCGCCCACAGCATGTATGCCGTCACCAAGCAGGGCGTGGAGGGTCTGGTCTCGTCTTACGCGATCGAGACGCAGAGTTTTGTGCTGCATTCTGCCGCCATCTTCAGCCGGAATGCGGTCGAGACGATGCGGTTGCAGGGAAATCCGTTCTATGATAATGTCGGGGGCGGATGCGCGGCTGTCTTTGGGCCGGATGGGAAGAAGCTGTCGAAGGATCTCGACCCAACGGAGGAAGGACTTGTTGTCGCTGATTTGGACCTGGCAGCGATTATCCCGGTCAAGGGATTCCTGGATGTTGTTGGGCATTATAGCCGGCCGGATCTGCTGCGGCTGGTGGTGGACACGAGGGAAAAGAGCCATGTCGAGCATGATTCGTTGACCTAGAAGTCCTCAATAGGACTATTCGACTTCAATTCCACTCTAACCCATTCTAAAGGTATGTTGTATTCTCCGTAAGAGTAGTGAAGGAAGGGTTGTTTAGTAGGGGGCTTAGGGCTGTGGACCGGGCTAAACTGCTTAAGGCCAGATTGCATCAAAGAAAACATCCGCCTTCATTCCGCTTCGCTTCCTACACCCATTCCCCATGGCCTGCTTCCCTACGACCTCGTCCACCTCTGCAATAATTCCCCCTGACTATCACCTCCCAGCCTGTCGATCCGCCCACCCATGAAACAGAAGCTCAGCAAGCGCCGCTCCAAGCCCGCCTTGACCGTCGCAACCGGCCAGAACGGCCATGCCCACGACAACAACAACAACAACAACATGAACACCAACATCGAGATGCGCAAGCGAGACACCTCGCTCGAGTCGTCGTCCGACCAGGCCTCCCGCCTCATGGCCCATCCCGACTTCTCCCTCGACGAGGACCCTCCCGTCACGCCGCAGACCCCCGCCATGAACACCACCAGCTTCCACAACCTCCCCGCGAGCGACCGCCGCAACTTCCTGCTCCTGTGTCTCCTGTACTTCCTCCAGGGCGTCCCGATGGGCCTCGCGACCGGCTCGGTGCCGTTCCTGCTCAAGCCCTACCTCTCCTACGGCCAGATCGGCGTCTTCTCCCTGGCCTCCTACCCCTACTCCCTCAAGCTGCTTTGGAGCCCCATCGTCGACGCCGTGTGGAACCCGACGTTCGGTAGACGGAAGAGCTGGATCACCCCGGTCCAAATCGTTGCCGGGCTCGCCATGATCTACCTGGGCGGCCGCATCGAACCCATGATGAAGGAGGCCGGGGCCAATGGCGGCGCGGGCGTCTGGAACTTCACCTACTGGTGGTTCGTGCTGGTGTTCTTCTGCGCGACCCAGGACATCGCCGTCGACGGTTGGGCCATCACGCTCATGTCGCCGCCCAACATCTCCTACGCGTCGACCGCGCAGACCGTCGGCCTGACCGCCGGCCAGTTCCTCTCGTACACCGTGTTTCTGGCCTTCAACTCGGCCGACTTTGCCAATCGCTGGTTTCGCGACACCCCTGCGGAAGGCGGACTCTTGTCGCTGGGCACGTATCTGACGTTCTGGGGCTGGGCGTATCTGATTGTCACGCTGGGGCTGGCGGCGCTGAAGAAGGAGGACAGGGTCAAGGACCGGGACAGCATCATGGATGTCTACAAGAGCATGTGGAGCGTGCTGAAGCTGAAAAATATTCAGACGATCATCATCATCCACCTGATCGCGAAGATCGGGTTCCAGGCCAACGACGCGGTTACGAGCCTGAAGCTGCTCGACAAGGGCTTTGGTCAGGACAACATGGCGCTGGTTGTTCTGATCGACTTCCCGTTCGAGATTGTGCTGGGATACTACGCCGGGAAGTGGTCGACGGAGTACACGCCGATGCGGCTGTGGTGCTGGGCGTTTGTGGGCCGACTCGCAGCCGCCGTGCTGGCGCAGGCCACGGTGATGCTTTATCCTGCCGGCGCGGAGGTCCCGTTCTGGTATCTCCTGGCTGTGATTGGGGAGCATGTGGTGTCGACCTTTATGATGACGGTCATGTTCGTTGCGGTGTCGGCATTCCACGCGCGTATTGCCGACCCGGCCATCGGAGGAACCTACATGACCATGCTGGCAACGTATGCATCTCCCCATTGACTGGCTGACTATATAACTGACTGACTGAATAGCGTCTCCAACCTCGGCGGCACGTTCCCGAAATACTTTATTCTCAAGCTCGTCGATCTCTTCACCGAGGCGTCCTGCGTTCCTCCTGCAATCTCACCGGCCCCCGAGTCCCTGAAGGGAGACTTGGTGACGTCGTCGTTCTCATGCGCGCTTGAGCCGGACAAGAACCGGTGTGTCAACGGCGGCGGGTCGTGTGAGTTGATCCGGGACGGGTACTACATCACCAACATACTGTGCGTGATCATCGGGACAGCGACATTCATGCTGTTTATCAAGCCGGCGGCGATGAAGCTGCAGAAGCTGCCACTCCGGGCGTGGCGGTTGGGCGCGGGGCGACAGTGAAGCAGATGGGAAGTTTCTTCGGTATTGTAGACTAGATGCTCAGTCATGGCTGATATATACTCCATAGAGATTCTAATGCAGCTTTTGTTAGCTGGTTGGTCGGACTGATCCCTGGCGCCACTATCACTATCTTAGTCTCAGACAGTCATGGATATCAGTCTCCTCATCGTCGTTTCTATCCCCCACGATCCTCAAAATGTACCTCCCACTCCTCCCTCTGACGGCCATGCTCAGTCCCAGAAACGTACCACCCACCCCTCCTTCTCTCTACCTCTCTACCCACAACTAACATCCATTCGACCAGTGGGACCTCCGCCTCTTCAGCCCCGGCCCACCCGCCTGCGACCCATCCAGCCCCAACATCGATCTCTCAGTCTTCCACCGCGCCGGACTGTACGGACGGAACTGCACAGCGCTGGACGACGCCTTGAACACGGAGACCGTGGCGAGTCTCAGCTGGAAGAGCCCGACGGAGGACGAGTACGATCTGTGCATGTTTGCGGACGTGGGGTGTGCCGGCGAGCCCGTGGATCGGATTTCGAGTGGGTGGGAGGTCTGTTATCCGTATTCGGGGTGGGGGGCGTATGTTGTTGTAGAAGCGGGAGGGTCTTGTATTGGATAGCTATAGTACATGGTATACAGGATATTCTTCAAGCAAAGTGATCATGCATCATGCATTCTTCTGCCTCCGCTCATTCTCCCACCTCAGCTCCCGCACCGCCATGTCCAGCACAGCCCGCGCAAACAGCCGGTGTAGTCTGCCCGTCCACCCCGGGATCCGTTTCTGCTGTTCCACCGGTCCTTCCTCAGGGACGAGCTCGTAGTCGTGCGCCGACGAGAACCGCACTTCCACATACGGTCCTTGTCCCTCTTCCTCTCCCTGACCTTGTCCCTGGTCGTCATCCTCAGCATCGAAAGGCCCCACAACACTCAACTCATGCCTCCCCCCCGACATAAACCGCCACGGATATCCCCATCGAGCAAGCCTCTCCACGAAGCTCCGCAGCCGCGGGGCTAGTTCCCACGATAGGAGGACCCCATTCTCCTCCTGGTCCGGTGACGACGGACACCGCTGGACAGTCATCAACCCATTCAACAACCTCCTCTCCCTCTCCCCTTCCCTCCCCGATTCCCTCTCCGGCGCAAATCCCTCCGCTGAGGACCCGACATCCCCCGGATCCACACGCCATGACGCCGCGAACCCAGCGAGCACGCCCTCAACGCGGAGGATGGTACTCCCGACCACGGCGCGGGCCCAGGACCTCTGGAGGGCTTGTGGGATGGGCGGGTCTTTGGAACTATCGGGGTGGAGGTGGGTTAATGGGACCCGGGCTGCGTAGACGTCGATGTCGGGGCAGTGCTGCGTGGATGGGTTCCGAGGCGTGCGCAGAGCGCGGCTGCTTGTTTGCACTGGGGGGAGTGAGGGGTAGCGGGATTCGAGGTATTGGGTTGTTTTGTAGGTGCCTAAGCCGAGGAGGATGGGGGGGGAGGGAGAGGGAGATGAGGCGGGTTGGTTTGG